>JAQGAJ010001097.1:0-11047 GCA_034689365.1 Liebstadia similis
CTCAAAGACTCCAAAGACTGGGTTCTTATCTAAGACTAAGCCGAAGCTCAAGTAATTTTAGCTAAAGTTTTTGCATTCATTATAGGGTTGCGTAGAGTTGTACAAGGCTTAGGGGGATGGGGACAGGGATGGGGACAGGGATAGGGTTGCATAGGGTTGCGCCTCTCCTCTACTCTCCTCTCTCTCCCATCGGCATCGTTACCATGTAGTAAATGAGAGGGGAGAACACAGATGGTTGTGTCGATGTGTGGATGTGTTGGATGCGTTGCCGATCTCTGCATCGATTGCTTTAGTTTTACTCCGAGTCGAGACTTGTTTGAAGTGAAAGCCATACATAAGAAAAAGAAGTTAACGTAAGATCTCTTTTGTTGCCAATCGGTTGACTCAGAAAGGAATTTATGATTTTATTGAATTGAGAGGACAGAAGCCAACCCTTGGCAGTAGTGCTCACTGTCTGTGCATTGTCTTCATTGTCGGTGTTGTGGACAGTGGTCGAGAAGAGTCGGCCAAATGGCAATCGGTTGGGAATGCGTTCAGATTTACTGAAAGTGAAAAGGAGGCCACTATTACTCCTGAGGGCTCGGTTTTGAGCTCATATTCAGGACTGAGGACATTGACTTCAGTCATGGAAAACTGAGTGCGAATGAGAAGAAAAGTTTGACCCCTAAGGCCATAAAATATAACGTTCAAAGATGTTTAGCCTATAAGTTAGTCTATGAATTCTATTACTGGCGCTCGGCTTAAAAAACTTTCCCTTTTTATGTCCATTTTTGCATAAGACTGACGTCTGGTCGCCAGTCCTGCACCTGACCTGTTCTCTGACCAGTGAGCCATCGCGAGGGCACAAACACAATACATGCTATGAAAAGATGTATTTGTTTGCTATTTAGGTCATAAGCTTTGCTTTCATTCACTTTTCTCATTGTCATTGTTGTATAGTTTTGAATGTTTTCGATGCTTTCGATGCTTTCGATTGCTTTCACTTTTGCATAAATATAGAAACCAAAGTCCACTTCATTGCCAGAACAGCCCAAACCCCAGACCCGTCTCAACCAATACCCAGTTCTAAAAGAGTCTTATTTTCGTTCAGATCGCCAAACATCCGAACCAAGTGTTCAGTCTCTCCGCGGTTTGCAATGAAGATAGAAGAGGAAGCGATGGTCGATATGCTCGACCGCCACAAAGCGCACAGTCTTCGGAACACTTGCCATCACAGCCCTGACCACAGCCATAGTCACTCTCATCAAAGCCATAATAATAATAATATTAATATTAATAATCAAAACCAACGACCCATAGAACTAGTGTTTCAAAACATATCCGTTTCTATCGAAACAAAGTCATCCAAACTTTCCAAAGCTAAACCACTCCAAGAAAGACAGATTCTGTCGGACATCTCGGGATATGCCAAACCGGGACAAGTCCTGGCAGTGATGGGCCCGTCGGGCAGTGGAAAGACTACACTCCTGAGTGCTTTGAGTGGACGACTGAAGCCGACCTGCGGTTGCATTACTCTCAACGGGGAAGCAATCAATAAACAGTTGCGGCGAAAGATATGTTATGTCTTACAACAGGACATATTCTTCCCGAGCCTTACCTTACGACAGACCCTAACCGTGAGTATTATCTTTAAAGTCAATGCTTTGCCTAACTCTCAGTGATTTCAAATCAATGATTACGATATATTAGAAAAGTTTTTTTGAATTTTGTCTTAAGTTGTCTTCAGTTGTCTTAAGCAATGATTGCGAAATGAGTTTCACTGCGAACCAAATCAACAAAAATATGTTTTGTTCCCAATCGAGAGCCACAAAACTCTGACCTTATTTCAAGTCTGGATCTGAGGCGAAGAATTTCATAAGAAGTTATGCAAAAAGTAATTATTGAGTAAAAGTGAAAACTGTTCGGCAATAAAATTATTTTAAACTCGATTTCGCGATAAGACATAAGACTTGAGACAAACTGAAAACCTGTATAAGTGTTACGAGTGTTACAACTGGTATAAGTAGTACAAGAGGTACAAGAGATTCAAACGATACGTGATATACAAGTGGCACAACCGGCACAAGTGGTACAAGTTCATTCATTGAATGTCATACCTATTACCCTCGATCACTTGTCTTCACTTGTGCTCACTTGTTAACATGATACTTTTCAATTACTTCTATAATTGCACTCTAATTAATTAAATTAGTTGTCGAACACATTTGATCGTCATATAAGTTGATTAGCTATTATGTGATTATCTAAGCACTAAAAATGATGGCTTCAAAGAAGTTAATTAAGAAGTTATTTGCAAATAAGATAACAAGCAATTTGACAATTATTATCAATTTTATATCCCATATAATTATTTGTGAATCTATTTAAAAACACGGTATAAATGAACGAAATATCATTTGAAATCATAAGAACAAAGCTTTACTTTTGAAAGTTTCTCTCCCGCTCTTTCCCTCTTTCCTTTTTTGCTGATTGTTAACTTTCATAACCAAATGGTACATATTTTCAGTACACCGCTCAGCTCAGACTTCCAGATTCAATGAGCTATAAGGAGAAGATAAGTCACGTCCAAAGAATAATCGATGTCTTGGATCTGAGACACTGCGAGGAGACGAGTATGACTGCCATTATATTCAAATGGATTATTAATTTGTAATTTTGTTAGTTATCGGAGATATGATGAAAAGGGGTCTCTCGGGAGGCGAGAAGAAGAGGGCGAACATCGCCTGTGAATTACTCACAAATCCCAATATTCTTCTGATCGATGTAAGTCTCGGAACTTATTCTCATCTGATCTCTAGTCTAATGGTCTGTTCGGGCATTTATAGGAACCGACATCGGGTTTAGATTCGAGTACAGCTCACAGTCTGATGCAAACACTGAAGAACTACGCGGTAAAAGAGAAGAAGACAATTGTGGCCACTATTCATCAGCCGTCGTCTCAGATGTTTTATATGTTTGATAAGCTGTTACTTCTTTGTTGCGGTCGATTGGCGTACTTCGGAGGCATCTCTTCAGTGGTTCCGTTCTTCAATAGCGTGGGTCTTGAGATCGGTGCCCATTACAATCCGGCCGATTTCATATTAGAAAAGGTCAAAAACAAATCATTGCAAGAAATGATTGTCAATGCAGCCAAAGCGCTACCAAAGTCACCCGAAGACACCTCTGAAGACCATGAAGAACACATTCTCACTGACAGTTCCTATCGCGATGACCACAATTCCTGTTCCCCGACATTCAGTTCCGACGAATTACTTGAAACCGAATCAAATTTGAAATCAATTGAGATCCGAGTCGTTATTGAAGACGAGAAGACTCTTCACAGAGTATACGACAGAGTAGTCAGTGATGATGATTCGGGTCGGTCGTCGTGGTCTGAACCCGATCGCAGCTCAACCCACACCTTCTCCTCCCACTATTCATATGGTGAAGATATATGCGTTAACTTTCACTCCCAATCGAATGACCAGAAATGGCCGACGAGTTTCTGGACTCAACTCAATGTTCTGACCAAAAGAAACTTCTTGGAGGCCCGCAATCGGATGCTCTCAAAACTTAATTGGATCCAAACCATAGCCTTAGCGGTAGTCGCGGGTCTTATATGGTTTCAAGTGGTCAGAAGAGAAGACACTCTCAATGACATCAGAGGATGGATGTTCTTCAGTAAGTCTTACCATTCTTTCATCAATTTTAAATTTACTTTCATCGATGATCTCTTGAATGATAGCCACAACCTATTGGATGCTCTTCGCCCTCTTCGGAGCCCTCATATCGTTTCCTTCGGAGAAGGAAGTGATAAACAAAGAACGTTCTTCTGGAGCGTATCGTTTGTCGTCTTATTACTTGGCGAAGATGATCGGAGAACTTCCATTGACAATAACCCTTCCGTCAGTATTCTTCGTAATATCATATCCAATGCTCGGCTGTTCCAACACTTCCACATTCCTGTCTCTGTGGTTATTCCTCATATTGTCGACGATTTGCGCACAAAGTGTGGGTCTCTTCATCGGCGCCGCCTGTAATGACCTCGAAGTGTCGGTCACACTATCGGCTCTTTACTCTCTGTCGACAATGCTCTTCGCCGGCTACTATTCGGCCACAATGCCAGAGTGGTTGTCGTGGTTGCGATACTGTTCAATGGTTTACTACGCCTTCTTGAATATGCAAAGCGTTGAGTTCTTCAATGGGCCGCCAATCGAGTCCGTAGTCTTTGATTAGTTTTGTTTGACCGCAATCTAACCCTTTGTTTCTTTTTGATTCAGATGTTCAATCAAAATGTCTCGGTTCACGTCCTGCAAGCTCTCCAACTCAACCGATCCAATCACTGATCAGATTCGAACAATTCCTTACTCGGAGTTGTCTTTACATTTGGACACAATGAGCGAGGGCTCGAATCCGTTCCCCATTTGGTTCAATACTTTAGTATTAGTACTATTTTTGCTAATCTTTCGACTTATGGGTTATCTCGTACTTCGATTCCTTCGTAAACCCAAATAAATGCCATTATATTTAAAATTATATTTAATTACAATTACTCTCAAACAAAGACTCAGCTCTTGTGCCAAACAATCTAAAGACATATTGTTTTAGCCATAATTAACTCACTTCTTGGGTGAATCACTGCCCGGTGCTGACCATTACCGACCTGTGCTGACCACAAAACTGCCTTATTTTTACCGTTTCTACTATTTATCATAAATTATAGTTAAGTCACATATCGATCGACTTTTGCCTTCATTTCAATAGATTTAAAACTGAAAACATTTTTTCATTTCTGTATATTTTCATCTAATAATTGTCATCAGAATCGTCTCAATCATCGCAATCAATACTGATTAGCAAATCTATTCTCATTAATCGCATTAATCGACTAAATTATATAATAATATAATTATAATTGAACTTTACTTTTGAAGCCATGAGTTGTAATAATTTATATTAAAATTATATTTTTATAAATAAAATATTGTTTTTTAATTCGCCGTTCATTTGCTTTTTATCACTTTCAAAGTTCTTCATTTCAATGCCTTAACCGTTGAATTTCGAAGGAAAACCTTTCCAATAGTGTTAACGAGTGTTCAATTATTTTAAAATTTATAATATTTTAGTCTAAAACACATAATTATTAGTGTTTTATCGTTTCATTACATGTTTTTTGTTTACTTTATTCTAAAACGAAAGCATCAAAATAGGGAAGTATTGATGAGATCTTCATATCAACTGTTTATTCGTTAATTAAGACACTATTGATCTCACATTAACTAATGCCAAGTGTTTTGCCCTAAATCTCAATTACTGAGAGACTAATAGGTATTCGAAGATATTATCGAATCAAATATTTATTTGAAATAAAACTAATAAATTAAACAAAAGTATGCATTGATTAGACCCACGAGAGAAACAAAATATAAACCTTATGTTTACGGATGTCTATCGAATACCTGACAGAACTTCGGATTACATTTCGGTTTATCAGATGATAAATAATATTTGACAAAAAGAATGATAAGAAGTGTTGAGAACGGACTAAAAGTTAAATTATGAATTAATCATTGAATCGGTGCTTAACTCAGATCTGGAGATCAGTTGGAGATGAGATCCGTTAATGAGATCCCATATTCGTGAGGAATCGCATCCAAAAGTCATGCGCATTGCAATTGATTGGTGTTTGCAATTAAATGATGGATTGAGAGATAAAATCCCAGATTTTCAAACATTTAGCATAAGATGAAGAGAAGTATCGATTGGTTTCGATCCCAATAATTGTCATCAAATGCACATATTTTTTGAATTAATTAAAATTAAATTTATTAAAAGATCATTAGTTAACGCATTCCTCAAAACCAGTCAATCGAAATGGAGTGATGAAGAGTCCGGTCGAACAGAAAGCGGATCCCAAGAGTATGAGACCTAACACTTGGAGGACAGACGTCAATGTCTCCCGAAATAGATGTCTTAAGTACTTTTCGGTCGTTGAATTTAAATGAAAGACTTGTAATGATTTCAATGTTTCAGGTGTTGGCAAAATCAGAGCTCTCATGAAAAGTGTTATCTCTTTCTCATATTTGTATTATTGGTTTTATTGATTTCAGTAATATCTTCTTTCATATTCTGTAAGTTCTAATTGTAATTCTATTTTACTTCGAGTTTCAATTAAATCACTTAAACGGATATATTTTAAGCCAATGGATGAATAATTTTAATAAATATATTATTTATTTTTAGTTATGATCGAAGAAGATCTCGAAATAATCACTAAAAAGGAAGGAAAGACTCGAATATGTCTGAGCCCTGAATGCGTTCGCGTGTCGGCCAATATTCTGGACCGCATTGACCCAAATGTCGATCCGTGCGAAGACTTTTATCAGTTTTCGTGCGGAAACTTCATCCGTAATAATCCGGTTCCGGACGACCACTACATGAAGAATCTTCTGCAGGGAATTCAGGACGAGATCTACTTTGAAATGAAGACCTATTTGGAGACAGAGATCGACGTCAATGAGAGTAAAGCTGTTAAACAAATCAAACTTTTATACGACTCGTGTATGAATGAAACCAATTCTAACGATCACAACAAATCAATGACCGCTTTGTTGACTCTTTTCGATCAAATCGGTGGTCAATGGCCTCTGATTAAAGACAATAATCATCAAAACATTCGATTGGATCTCGAATTTCGGTTATCATCACTTATGCACTATCAGGTCAAACCATTCTTCCAGTTGTACATTGAACCGGAACAGTCAAACAAGTCTGGAAATTATGCAATTCATGTGAGCATCAAATGTGTCTGATCTTTGGATAATTAGTGAATCACTTTCATTGCAGTTGTTCTCGGGCTCGACGTTCTTGGAATCAAATTATTTACTCAATTCTGAAAATTCTTTTGAGTTGACCGAAGAAGTCAAGGCTTATGTTGAGTTACAGACAGAAGTGGTAAAACTTATCAAATATTTTAGTTCTAATGATAGTTCTGAGATCGATATGAAATCACTGACCACTGAAATCATGCAAATTATTCGACTCGAGTCTGATCTCTCGAAAGTAAGCAAATGTCAAATGTTTTCTAAATTAATTAAATGAAACAATTTTACAATTTTACAGATAACTAAAGATGTAATGAATGATTCGAATTATTCGATAAACTTGGAGAATATGGAAGAGATTATGATTGAGAACGAGGCTAACAATTCACAGATCAATGGATCCAATGGTCATCACATGTTCTTTAAGCTAACCGTTGATCAAATGGAAGACTCGTTTAAGTCTCTTAAATGGAAAAAACTATTCAACTTTTTATTGAGTTCTTCAGAAGTCGAAGCAAATGAGATAATGGTTAACAGCAAAGACTATTTGCATCAACTCATGAAACTGATCGACAGTTATCCGCTCCGGACTATAGACAACTACCTCTGCTGGACATTCATCGCCCGATATTTGCCTTATTTAGGGCCTCAGTTCCGAAGACTTTACTCTGAATTCAGGACAAAAGTTCCGGAGATATCTGTCGAGACGACTGATCCGAACGGTTCTTCGCGTATATTTCTTTCGCGATGGAAGGAATGCGTTCATGTGGTCAGTGAAGGTCTTGACGTTCCCGCTATTGCTCTCTATCTCAACCATAAAAATGATTCTTTGGATACAATGGTTAAGAAAATCAATAATTTGATCGATCAGATGAAAGTGGCGTTCAATTACATCATTGATACTCAGTTGTGGTTAGATTCTCAAGAAATCAAAGATAATTTTAAAGATCGAGTCAATGCTATTAAGAGTAAAATAGGAGTTCCAAAGATGTTACTCAACAGGACTCAAGTGGACGTCCTCTACGAAGATTTGGAAATCGATTCGCGCGATGTCCTCATCGCCAATGTCTTCAAAGTTGCCAAACATCAGGTTCTGCTTGACTTCAAGAAGTTGAGTCGTTTGGCAGATCCAGAAGAAGAATGGATTATTCAACCGCTTATCGCAAATGCTTATTACGATCCGACAAACAATAATATAAGTGAGATATTATTTGTTTTCAGTCCAATCAATGCAATCAATCATTTCAGTTATGCCGCCCGGAATCCTACGCTTACCTCTGATCAGTTGGGAAAGACCGAGGTATCCATCGGATCATCAACTTTATCACATCATTATTAGCTAATCATATAATTTGTTTGATTTGTAAAGATATTTAGATTTGTCGACATTGGGTATTGTGATCGGTCATGAAATCGCACACTCGATGGGTAGTGACTCCAGAAAGTTCATGAAATACCTGAACGGAACCAATTGGTGGACATCCGAAGTGAACAAAGTCTTCAAAGAGAAGGCCAATTGCTTTGCGAACCAATACTCACGATATTTGGTCGAAACCACTGATGAATACGTGAGAATCATTTTGCAATTCTGATTAAGAATATATCTACACTAAGATTATTAATTATTACTCCAAATATAATCTTATTATAGAAACAAATTATAACATTTAACTTAAATTTTATTTCAAAGCTCAACGGAAATCACACTTTAGAGGAGAATATATGCGATTTTGCGGCTCTTCAGCAGTCATTCACCGCATATAAACTCAACCAAAATAACGATAATTTAGTTGAAATGCCCGGACTCTCGAACTACACAACAGAACAGATATTTTTCATTCAATATTCTCAGATATGGTGTGAAGTTGTGAGCGATGAGGGATATCGTAAAAGTCTTCACGACGACCACAGCCCAGGAAGATATAGGGCTAATGGAGGTGAGACCAGACCACCGATACATCATTTCACTGCTTTCCTATTGAGCTATGTTTCAAATCATTCGTTCATTATATTTATCTAACTTTATATTCAATTCTTGTAATTATATCTATATTTAATCAAATCTTCATAATTCCAGTTCTCGTCAATTCTAAACAATTCTCCAAAGCTTTCAATTGTCCGGAAAATAGTGCAATGAATCCGAAAGAGAAGTGCGATCTCTGGATGTCTGACCAGTCGTGAAGACATGCGATCACTCGAGTCTTCCCCCGAAAGTCATTTTCAGTACAAAACTGTTATAATTTGTTATCAGATTATTGTTTATGCAAACCATGAGTTATAAGGAATCGGATTTATATTTTGAATGTAATAACAAATCGAATAAAAATTGTTTTTTAATCAATTTAAGGAAAGGATATTTCGAAACACAAATACCTATTGAAAGATCACATTATTATGTGGTTTAATAACTATTTGTATGGTTTGAGATCATAAATAAGTTTTTTACAAATTATAACAATCTTTTGAACTTATTTTCTATTTTGCATACAAAGTGTGAACAGAATTACATCAGAATTTGATAATATTCTGTATTTCACTAAAGCATTATAATTATGGTAAACATAAGGAATGCATTCAATGGTCACTAACAAAGAGATCGGACATAAATGGAGCGGTGGTTTAATAGTTGTCCGCTTTGTCCGAGAGGTTATGGCCGGCAATGAGTGGACAATCGGTTTTGTTCTTCAGATTCGTCTCTGAGTTTGTCTTCACTTCTTTCAAACGTTATTTTTGAATAGATTTTCACTAAAAATGTGTTACTTTTGGGATAAAAGTTGTTTTGAATTGAATTGAAATCAGAATTAATTCGGTTTTAATTTAATGACGAAATGATCACAACTTTGAGAGTGATATCAAAGATATATCTGAAGACAAATGGATTCGTCTTCAGACCAAATGTCTGTTCGCAACAATATTTTGCATATTTTGGTCATACATTTGACCGAAGATTATCTCAAATAACGGCCAATCAGTTGATGTTAACGACCAAACATGACTTGATCTCCAAGAGTAGAGTCTTTGGCGCCGACGGGTGGCGACCGTCGGTAATCCATCTACAAATGGTTAAGAAGTTGTCCACAACTAATGAGAAGACAGACACGAATCCAGATCAGGAGAAACTGGAGAAAGAGAAACAAAAACAAAGACAACAGAAGATCACTAAATATACACTTCTGGCCATGTTTTGCATGTTTTGCGGATCCAGTGTTTACGCATTGGTTGAATGGGGAAAGCCGTTGACCGACGCCGACGGCAATGTCATCAAAGACAGGTTCTCCGATATGCCATTAGTTGTTCAATACTTCTATAGAGCGTGGGATACACTAACTCATTACGAACAAGTTCTTCGAAAACCCACTCGAGAATTACTTCTTCCGCCACCTCTTCAGCCGCCTTACTATCAGCCGCCATACACTTTAGTCGTTGAGATGACAGGAATTCTAGTAAATCCTGAGTGGACTTATCGGACGGGTTGGAGATTCAAGAAGAGGCCATTCGTGGACTTCTTTCTTCAGCAATTGGCCACTTCGGGCAACTTCGAGATTGTTATCTATACCTATGAACAAGGCTTCACTGCTTTTCCTCTGATCGATAGTCTCGATCCCAACGGTTATGTAATGTACCGACTCTTCAGGGATTCGACGCGATATGAAAATGGTGTTCACCTCAAAGACTTGAATTGTTTGAACCGAGATATAAGTAAAGTGATTCACATTGACTGGAATGCGGACGCGTGTCAGCTCAACCCTTCCAATTGCCTGACCCTCAAGAAGTGGGACGGGAGTAGCGATGATCGGAGTCTCTACGACTTGACTCAGTTCTTGATGGCCATCGCCACCGAAGGGGTCGATGATGTCCGTCAAGTGGTTCAACACTACTCTAGTTTTGAAGACCCGATCGAAGCCTTCAAAGAGAATCAGCGAAAGTTAGCTCAACAGCAAACTGACGAAAAACCAAAACCGACCCCATTCTCATCATCACTATTGGGCTCTATTTTCAAAAAATGAATGTTTGAATGAAATTGATTTGTAAATTAAATATATTTAGTCAAACAAATGCCAGACATCGCAAGACTGTGTCAGACACTTCTCCGGCCGACTCATTGATTGATAAAACTATTTTAATAAAACACTAGGACATTCCCAGTGTACACAACCCCGAGTTTATCCCGTTAACCCATTTTGTATTTGAAAATCCCATTGTTGTGTGAAATTTTCAAACTCCGAAATTTTCTCACTTTTAAA
>JAQGAJ010001098.1:0-11046 GCA_034689365.1 Liebstadia similis
TTATTCTATTCACAAAAGTCTAATATTTGATTATTGAAAATCCTATGCCTTAAATGAAAGTTTAGTCAATTTTACCTAAAGTTTAACTAAAGTTTCCCTAAATTTAGGCGTCACAATTTTGAAAGGTGAAATTTGCCAACCCTACAAGTAATACAATCTTGATTATAAGCTTCTTTGAAATATCAAGTGAAGACAAAATCACATTTTATTCAAATTAGCATTTCTTTTATTCTTATTAGAGATTAGAGAAAAATTATTGAAAGTTTCACTACTTTTTGCTTTTCATTTATTAATTCAATTTTAATTAAAACAATGTGACAAAAATGACCTTTTGTTAGCTCAAATACTAATGGAGTGAAATTTGTAATAAGAATGACCTGAATTTCAGACTTGTCTTATTAGAAATAATAGGAGAATCGGACGATAAGATTGACAATTCTTAACTGAGTCTTGAAATGACTTCTTTTCTCCAATTATTTCAGAGTATATTTTTATCACTTTTTTCAATTTTTATAATATTTATTATTTTAATTATCAGTGAAAAAGATTATTACCCTTTTGAACATATATTTAATGAAACTTTGACTTAACCTTCAATTCTTATATTCAAAGTAAATGATTGAATACCTGAGGAATACTGCAGACAATGCTTATAATCCACGAGAAGTATAACATTATTTTACTTCTTCTGTGAGAGTCATTCACTTTCAATGGATGAATGATTGCGAAGTATCGGTCAAATGAGATGCAAACCAATACCATCGATGACAAGTAGAGACCGAAAGCTCGTAAGGCCTGGAGAAGACGACACGCGAACTCTCCGGCCCTCCACGACCCGGTGATTCTCCAGCCGACCTCCAGTGGAATCATTATGAATGTGACGATTAGGTCCGCGATCGCCAAATTCAATATCAATAAATTGATTCTTAATTTTCTGTTTCTATTTCTCAATAAAGATGTAAAGACAGAGGTATTCCCGGCCGAAGATATTATGAACAAAACGATATAAATTATTATATCTCGTTTAGAACTGTCCACTATTTCCGTCGGAACATTCGGTTCGCTAGTATTTAGGAAAACGAGTTCAGACGAATTGGTCATTTCGGTCAACAGGAGTGACATTTTGTGAGGTTTGGAACAACAGGTGATGTCTTCGCAAAGCAATGAGTGATCGACAAACTCCTAATCGTTCTTCAATTGAGACATGTCTTAGGGCTCAGCCCTTCGACTCTTCAAAGTTTTGTTACGCGCTCTCAGTCTTCAAAAATGATGAGACTTTGCGCGATGTTATCGATTCGAATATCAACTCAATTCAATTGTTTATAACTTATAAGCAAATCAACGAATTGACTACTTTTCTGTAGGAGTAAGGGTTTAAAGCAAGGATGCGCAGCTCAGCCTTGCCAGGGGTATAGGATGGGCTGAAATGACGGATTTTCGCATTTTGTCCTAGGGAGTTTAGGTGGGGACTATTTTGGGGAATGCCGAAAACGGCCCCTTGATCCAGTTAAATTAAGCCTAAATCTAACCGAATTAAGCCGTTCTTTCGATAGTAGGCTTAAATCGGGCCTAATTTAAGCTTAATTGTCCTTAATTATGGCTAAATCCAGTAAAATTCAGCTTTAATTTGGGTTAAATCCGGTTCTCGAAGGCAAAAAACCGAAATACGACCTCGGGGGGTATTTCGGTCAAAAGTTTTCCTTTGGTGGTATTTGGCTATACCCCTCCCCTTTCGTATCCCTGGTTTAAAGGAATGAGAGGATGAGAATGATTGTATTGAATTAACTTCAATCGATTATTCCTTTCAATCGCGAAATTAATTAATTCTTCATTTATCGAAATATTTGTCTCAACTGTGGTTCCGATAATTGAAACAAACATTTGATAATAAAAAAGAAAATATAAAACCATTTATTTATCGTCAAAATAGTCGAATCGAATAATAAATTATAAGATTCAATGAATACAAACAGAGATCAGAGCAAAGAGTTTGTCGATTAAAAGACACCGAAAGTTAATAATTGAAAAGTTTTGGCAAATATTATTCAAAAGTGAAAAACTTTTGCTCCGGTTTTGAATTAAAACACTCTTACAGTCAGTTTCGGTTAATTTTGAAGTAATTTTGTGACAGAATTTCAATTACGAGTAAAAGAGTGTAAGAAATAGTATTAATAGTTATTTAATCGAGTGATTGATTAAACGATATATTCGTAGAAAATCTTAACCACATATTCATTGTCTTCGGCGGAGAAGTTCAACAAAACATTTGTATAGAATTGAGTTAACATTTATATAAAACTTTAGACAACATTAAACGCATTTAATAGCAATGAAAAACTTAATAACAATTCAGTTATGGTTTAGAATCGACTTATTGTTTGTCGTTTTTAAGCAAATGTCTGATCGATAATAAAAATTCATATATTTGTAAATATTTAAATAGATATAGAAATTCGTCAAATTATATAAATTCTAAAATGTGTTAACATTTTTATACAAATGAAAACATTTGATGGGATTTTCAAAACGAATTAAACAATTAATGTATAGAAAAGCAAATGATTGCGAATCTGTATTTACATTCTGTATATTAGAAACCAATTAATGGTATTTACAAATAAGTCAAACAAAGAACAAGTGATTGATTGGCATAACATATGTTCGCAAACATAACGATCACAACTGGCCGTCAAGACATCGGTTGTCCACTACGACCGTTCCATTTTGTAGTCATTGCTTGTGTCGATGTCAGGCAGTATTTGTAGGCCATCGAAGTCTATCGGATCCAAACCGGCTCTCATTGCGTCTTCGCTCGAAGGAAACAAATCTGCGTCGAAAGAACCCGACATACTGGCCATTGCAGTGCCGATGTCCTTCGCGAAGTCTTGTCCTCTCATAAGTGATTCGTCGATATTAGGTCCTGAAATGAATCCTAAAATGTATTCGATATCGAAACCGATCGGTCACTGAAATACCTGTTAGAATGATATCTGGAATACTTGTAGGCGTTTGCGGAGTCTGTGGTTGTTGTGAATTAGAAGCACTTGTTTGTTGATATTGAACGGCCGATGAGATCACGGATTTGGAATATGCGAGAGTTGGCGACTGAATCAATGAGACACAACTGGTGGCCGATGTGCTGCTGTAGTATATGCTGTTCACCTGATTCTCCAAACTATTGGCACTACTATTGGCCAGAGTTTGAGGTAAATGTTGCGGAGAATAATCAATATTAGTGTTCGTTTCACTTAGACTTCCGCGCGGAGAGGCCAGCATTGAGTTCGTTCCCATGAATAGCGCGCCTGTGCTCGAACTCGCACTACTGCTCGAGGAATGAACGGTTCCGTTGCCCGGCATCTGAACCAAGATTTATGGTTAACCACAATATGGCATTTGTCGGATAACTTACCATTAAATAATGGTCAGTCATGTCATTGGATTTGTCGCCAAACATCCGGAACTGTTCCAACTGTTGCTCCAAAACACTCGTTTGTTGAACATTGAAGTATGAATTATCAGTGAACGGACTTTTACTTAGATTATTAGCCACCAGTCCGGGAGAGGCTGTGGGAGAGATGTTGTGCGAAACAGGAGAGGCCGGAGCACTGCATGAGTGGTCGGAAGGAGTTGTACTTCGATGGAGACTCATTGCATGTGTCTATACATCAAGGGTTAGAGATATCTGACATGTCTTTACGCGATTCGATACCTGAAGTGGTGATTGCGGTTGTTGTTGGAGTGATGAAGGAGTTTGTGGTTTGTGTTGAGTTTGTATCGAATGAGACATCGCTGGCACATAGTTTTGGCTCTGATGCAAACTATGGTATTGCTCCGGAGAGTAGCCTAAAGACTGGTCGGGGGAAGACACGTATTGCGGCGAACCGTTCAGTGTCAACGCACTCGTGTCCATTGTCAGACCCTATGGTTTGGTATGTCATTAGATCAAACTCAATGAAGACATTCAAGAGATTTGAATGGAATAAAAGATCAAAATAGAGATAAGGCGTTCGTCAGACGATCGCTGAGATGATAGAAGAAAGTGAAAGACAGATCGAACAAATAGACCACAAGAAGAGGTCTTCATTCGGAGCGAATGGACAGACGCCTTACCTCTACTGTTATCCGGGGAGGGCTGTGAGGATAACATACAGTTTGCTTATTAAGAGGCGAATGCGGTCCACCCGAGTGGTGCTGATGTCGCGGATTCCCGATCACCAGATTATTGATATTGTGGTGATGACGACGACGCGATGATGTCGGGGATGGCGAAGGACCGGGAGATGAACTCATCTGTCGGTGATTCTGATCATTGACCGGACAGTTGACAGCACCGGAACACGTCTGGAATACATTTTGATTTATCTGATGAATAGCCATCGGCGGCGGTGGAGAGAGATTTGAGTTGTTGTGCGGCGAATGAGGTGAATAAGGCGAGTCCGGACCACTCTGGTAGGGAGAGTTGGTCTGATAGGCGCTCTGCTCTTCTGCATCAATAGGTGTTGTAAGAGGTGCGGGAAAGTGCAGATTTGTCAGGTCTGGCAGAGATCCTGTGTTCGACGAAATCGGTATATGTCCCGAATGATTAACCGAATTCATGTCCTCCTGAGTCGGACATATCATAATTCCGGGCACTTCGCACGACTTGGGCCGCGAGTGGTCAGGCAGTGGAGCATTGAGTGAATACTTGTCGTATTTGTTATACCTTTCATATCGATCTTGTTTTCCGGGATCCCAAGAGTCGATCCCTTGGGAGTCGTCCACAATCATTGTACTGTTGTCCATGTCATGTACGGTACTTCTTCTGGGGATCGGAATAGCGTTCTGATGGAACGTCTCCAAGGGTTGGCTGTTCGACATCAGTGCGCTCTGATGTAGGGCTGAGTCCGAGTTAGTTCGCCGCCAATTGGTGTCCGGAGGAGGACTCAGATAAGGTCCCGAATGAGGCGAAACAACTCGTCTCGAGTCGGACTGTAATTGACGAGTATTACGACGGCTCTGACCGGCACTACTGTATGCACTACTTATTCGATTAGGGCTTACATTTCGGCCGTCCCTTCCCTGCTTCATGTCTTCCAAGTTGTTTAGTGCCGACTGTAAGTCAATTCCCTGTTTGTTCATATTCTGTCCGATTTGATTGACATTTGGCAGCGATCCGGCCCTACAGACCATCGATGACGAGATGTGCAAATGTTGATTGTTTTTTGGATATGAATTGGTCGGACCCTAAGGAAGACATCGGTTAGTGATTTGGGGAACGGGAGGACACGAGAGGTCGTCGATTGGCACTCGTTTGCAATCATATGAGTGAAAGACACTTGAATTGTCTTTTATTTGAATCCAAGGCCACAAACAAACACACAATGCATGCAATCATTGAAATCATGTGTTTATGTGTTTTTCTCAACTCTATTATAACAAAACCGACAATTAATTGACATTTTGGAGGAAAGTCTCGAATCAAATGAACAAAACTCTTGTCTTAACATTAATTTAAAGCAAACTTATGGGCATTTAATTTGATATTCAATGGCATATCAATTGGCAAAGAGGTGTCAGTCGAGGGATTGGTGGCCAGTGGTCACCGACGGGTCTGACAACTGTCACTCGGACATTGTGACCACGGCTTGACTACAATATCACTCATCACTTGAATTGATCACTAATTTGGCAAAACATTTGCATAAATCACATGAGTTTGACATTAGATCTATCGATGAGATCCACAATCCGTTTAAACTGATTGTCGACCCGATTGACCACTAATTGCAATAATTGGTAAACAATTGGTCAGAAAAGTGGTTTAGAATCCAATTTAGATGTAATTTAAGACCAAAATCATTGCAAATAGTGGTATTGAAAAAGGTAAACAAATGGCAAAGTATGGTGATATCTCGGCTTCGGGGCAATTGACCAAAAGATACTGACTCTGGTGGCGCCGATCACTTCCCGCATGATCTGCTCGAAGGCCGCCGTCTCTTCGGCCTGTTTTTGGTTGTGAAGAGCGATCTTTTCGCTGAATTTGCGCGGATTCGCCATTTCTATGGATTACTATGGAGTTTGAGTTGTTTTGTCGACACTCAGTCACCACTTGTGTTGACGGCACTGACGGCAGAGCCTCTGCTTTACCATTGAATACAACTATAGGCAGACCTAAAGCACAGGCAATGAGTGACTGAAACTGCACTCACTCTCAGTCACCAATGATCCGATCCATTGTTTGTATATAGCGTTCAATAGTTGTCTCTCTTATAGCACTTTATAGACTATATAACAGTATATTCTATACATATATAAGACTTTATAAGTATATATCACTTATTTACAGACAATCCTCTCTCGAAGGCTCTCCTCTGCATCACTCTTATCACTCACTTTGCACACAGACTCGGATATGACTCCTCTCCCTATCTCTCCCTCTCTCTGTGGCTACATATCAACAGTTGTTCTCGATTTGTCGAATTGATTTGGAAGTATTGGTGACAATTGAAAGTTACGATAAGACGACTTAACGTTATATTTTAGACTTTATAGGTATTCAAACCTATTTGTGTCCACCACTCAATTCCCTCTCTTCATCTCTCAAATGAAGGACAGGTTTTATTAAGTTTTTAAATTAATTTTCAATTTAACGCTAGGCTTATGTGTTTGTAGAGGAAGTAATGGTTTTGAGAGACATAAGAAGATGAATGACCGAAATGTTTAATCAAAAGTAGCGAACATTTATTATATCAATTGATATCGAATCGAATCACTGATAACACAGTTAATCAAAAATATAAATAAATCACAGATTCGTTAGTTTTAGTTTTGGCTGAATATTCATTGCTTGTAGTTCTTGGAGAAGCAATTTATAGGCGTATGGGATCTGAATTGAAGCCAATGACTGACTCGACTCACATTTGGAGCACCACTTCTGGTAACCTAAAAGACCGCAATTGTTACAGACGTCCACATCGAAGGCGTCCGAAGAGAGAAGCAATCGTTCGAGAAGAAGCATTGAGACTCCGTGTCCTATCAGACAATCCCTTTCCATTTCACCCAAACGCAGTCCTCCATCTCTGGCCCGACCTTCTGTTGGTTGACGAGTGAGGACAGCTCGCGGTCCTCTTGAGCGGCCATGAATTTTATCCAAAACCATGTGCTTTAGCTTTTGATAGTAAATCGGACCGAAGTATATATAAGCACTCATTGGTTCGCCAGTTATTCCCGAAGTCAGAATTTCTTTGCCGTTACAGTTAAAGCCGTATTTTAACAGAATCTCATTTATCTCATCGATGGTCGTTCCGCCAAACACTGTGCCGTCGTGTAAAGTACCGGCAACGAGAGCAGACTTTCCGGCCACTAATTCCTTTAGCTTACCGACTGTCATACGGGAAGGGAACCCATGAGGATTCATAATCATATCGGGACAAATTCCATCGACATTGAATGGTAGATCTTCTTGAGGCACAATCAGTCCGATCACACCTTTCTGGCCGTGTCGGGAACTAAACTTATCACCGACTTCTGGTCTTCTCATTTGTCTCAAAAGCAATTTGATTAAAAACGACTCTTCATTGTTGGAAGTGATCATCACTTTCTCAACCATCACATCCTCTATTCCTCGATAAGTGACCGGACATTCCTTATAAGAGGCTGAATCGAGGGCTGACCGCGCGGCTTGATTTGGTATAGTCGTGTCCTCGATGTTGGTGACCACTGGCGATGATTTGTTGACCATAACAGTACGATTGCTGAGTATTTCACCCGGCGCTGCGATGCCATCCATGTCCAGACAACTGTGTTTTGCGATCGGTTGATAAGGAGGTTCCGCCGACACTAACGGACCCATTATTCTGTCCTTTATATTATTGAATTTGGAATAACTTCTGAGAACACACTTCTGATTTCGGTAAACAAAACAACGGCCGTAACCCCTGTCCAGACTCGCTTTGTTCATAACTGTCGCGTCTTCGATATCGAAACCGCTGTAAGACATGACCGCAACCATAGCATTGGCACCCGCGGGCATTTCGTCAAAATGTATCAGTTCTATTGGTTTGGTCTTCACTACAGGTCTTTGAGGATATGCCAGAAGATAGAGAAGAGTGTCGATGCGTTGCCTCTGGTTTAGACCAATGGTTCCCATCGCTTGCTTACCCATAGCGCACTGGTAGGTGTTTCGGGGAGACTGATTGCAGTGTGGGTACGGAATCAAACCGGCACAAACACCCAGGAGAGTGAAGGGTTCGATCTCGAGGTGAGTGGTCACACCCACTCGGATATGGCTCTCATTGATAGCAATGTGAACATCACTCGCTTCGTTGACATCCAGGTATTCAATCAGACCCTCGCGAATGAAGTCTTCGAAACCCATATCTTTTGCATTGAGTGATTCCATATGTTTCGGCAAAACTTTGGGAACACCTGTTCTGGGATTGACTATTATGTAAGGTCTGCAAAGTCTTCCCCCATCGGTGGCGATGTAAACGGCATTATGAAGTCGACTCATTGATACCGAAACAAACTCAGACATGAAATTACTTCTTCGAAGTGCCCGAAGGGCTGTGACTAGTCTTTTAGGATCTATTGTAATACCAATGATGAGTCCGTTTACGAAAACTAAATAATTTCGATTAATTAGAACTCCCGAACAGAGAGATATATCGCGGACGAGACCGATGTTCAAACAGATCCGAATGATTGAGTCTTCGTCAATATCTGTGGTTATATGGGTCATAAGGGCTAAGTTCTTAATTAAACCACAGGATTCTCCTTCTGGAGTATCACAGGGACAGACCAAACCCCACTGACTCGCCTGAAGAGATCGCGGACCCGAAGTCTTTCGGGTTTTCTCGAATTGTGAGTTAATCCGAGTCATCATTCCTAAGCACGAGATATAACTGAGACGACTGAGCACTTGACTGACGCCAACCCTTTCCATTTTGAACCTCTTGAGTGTCCAATTGCCGGTCGCTATGGCATTGACCAAACCATTTGTGATCAGGTCTTGTCTCATATGCTTTACTACATCGAACTGAGAGACTTTGATTTTAGGGA
Organism: Liebstadia similis; assembly: GCA_034689365.1. Taxonomy (NCBI): domain Eukaryota; kingdom Metazoa; phylum Arthropoda; class Arachnida; order Sarcoptiformes; family Liebstadiidae; genus Liebstadia; species Liebstadia similis. The sequence continues at coordinate 9,040 of JAQGAJ010001098.1, forward strand.
TGTTCTTATCAGCGATGGTCTGCAATAATGAGTTCAAATCAAATGATAATTCATTTTCAAATAAAATGCAAATTACTCTCAATTCCGAATTGAAACGTTTGAGAAGGTCTTCGAAGAGAATGGCGATCAGAGATCCGGCCAATTCCAGGCGTTTGTTTCCATAATAATCTCTATCGTCGATGAAAGACGAGTCATTGAGGGCTAACATCAATCGCTTAACCATTTGCGCCAAATATATAGCTTTCAATCGGAAATTGAAGTCTTCGACCGGAATGTGTGCCACTATAGTAGTGACCAGAAGTTCGCGCACGATCTCAATCGGAGGTTTTCTCCTTTCGCTTGAACTCCATTCGGGTTTTCCTGAGACCTGAGTTTTGGCCTTCAATTTATTGGCCATATATTTGAGCGCCAATTCATTCGTCCATATCTGGTGTTTATGACAAACTTCTAGAGAAGGAATCAAAAGACTCGGATCTATAATATCTGCCTCCGATGTCGAGCCACAGATCAGTTCCACGACTTCTGCTTCGTTTTGAAAACCCATTGCTTTGAATACTATAAATATGGGAATTCCTTCGTCTAAGAAAGAGTTGTGTTTCATAACTATTTGTCCCTTTTTGTTGATAATTAAATTGGTTCTGGATTTGCGTTCGGCGGTAGTACTGGTCACCTGACAGATCGGTCCTTCTTCTATCAGAATTCTGTTTCTGGAGAGCTGTTCGTGGATCAAAATGACTTTTTCGGAGCCATTGATGACGAAATAACCTCCCGGATCATAAGGACATTCGTTGAGACCAATCAGTTCATTGTAAGTCTTGTTGTGAAGGACACAGTTGGCACTCCTGAGCATAATCGGCATCCGACCGATGGTATGGTCGGTACGAATCACTTTCTGTTGACCTCTCATATACTCGATGTCGACATTAATGGGCGCACAGTATGTGATGTCCCGAAGCCGGCACTCGTGAGGACTCGTGGCTCGGGTCACGTTAAAGCCCTCTTCGATCTCTGGCCGACCGACACGAATGTCGATGTACTTGACATACCAGTTGGGGTCGGACTCGCATTGGATCCGTTCGTTGGCTTTCAAGACATTCTTGATTTCTTTGGCGATGAAGTGATTGAAAGAATCCAAATGTTGTTTAATAAGTCCTCTGACCTCTAGAAAGGCCGGCAATAGTTTCCACTTGTCTTTGATGTCTTTGATCGGAGCACTTCCGTCGGTGTCAGTCATGGTTAGTGACCGAAAGTGATCTCTCAATCAGTCCATAAGATTCATCACATGTTGTCTTTGATCGACACTCAGAGCCCTCTCTGAAGGCTATACTCAAAGACTATCAAAAGCCAAAGCATTGCCTTCACTGCAAACATGGCTGAAGAGGACCTCATTATCGGTGACCAACAAATTAATGATAAAAGTGATGGCAATTCAATCCTTGAGAATGGATTTCACGAAGAACCAGACTTTAGTGACCCCGAAGACTTCGTGGATGACATTACCGACGAAGGTATGGTTCAAATATGATATCTATCTCTAGACTTGAACTCTCACTATAAATGTGGTCTTTATCTTAATTTACTGATAATTATCAAAGAAAACAGTTCCGGTCAATGAAAATGATCGGATGGGCAGTAAAGCCGATGTTTGATCCCTCGTTGGTCAGTGGCTAAGAGCTGTGATGTTGTCGAAGATGTGATCTGAATGGGGATCAGATGCCATCCACGTGTTCACTCTTGTCATTACTTCTCGATAACAAACAATTTACATCTTATCTCACATTCATTTCGATTCAATTTTACAGATCTTTTACCCGACTTATTGCGGAACAAACCGACTGAACATTCAGGCCTTCAAAATGTCATAGTTGTTGACCGAATACCTCAGGTCGGACCCGAAAGGGCCGAAAAATTGAAGACAGTTTTGGGGAAATTGTTCTCTAAATGTGGAAAAATAATGAATGACTTCTATCCGGTCGATGAGAATAATCAGACGAAAGGGTCTGTTCT
>JAQGAJ010001099.1:0-11045 GCA_034689365.1 Liebstadia similis
ATCAATGTGTTTGTGATTTATATGACATTCGCCAACAAAACGAATGCGAATTCCCTTCAAATGTCAATTAATTCAGAATCTATTCGACAAAAATCTCGATAAAAAATTGTCTCAAATTCTATTGAACTATAAATTCAATTAAAATTTGATAAAAAACTGATTAAAACTAGAATTGTGTCAAAAAGTTGTCATTTGAATTGACTTATCACTGATCCCATTGATTGCGGTTCTAAATGATTCAGACTTTTTGTCAGTAATAATAAATATTTTTATTCATTTTGAGCCCAAACGTAACCAAAAGAGTATTTATTTGATCTTTTTTTTGGACAAAAACTCCGAAAACAACAAAAAAGGTTTGGTTTGTTTAGTAATCGTTTGTTGAGTCGTTCATCTGAGAGGTCACTAAAATATATTACATAATAAGGGTTTGAATTAAAAACTGGATTTTCAGTCATTGAATAACAAAAAGCGAGCGTTTAATAAGAGGCACAGGTATTGACCCGTTCCGGGTTGGCTCGCATTCATGTCCTCTCAGTTGGGGAACAGTTGGGCAGCACTTCTCCACACTTCTCAACAGTTCTCAACTGCTCGGCATCAGTAGGGGTTCGCCGAACCGATTGAATGACCAAATAATAAATTACAATACTTTAAAATACTTTACTTCAGATGTAAAACAAAGTTTTTCTTCGATACCATTAATTCAAAACTGAATAAAACTTTTTTCTTTACTTTTGTTCTCCTATGAAGTCATTGGACGAAAGATGTTATGCGATTAAAGCGAATCTCAGCCTTTGATAAACATTAAGAACTTATACAACAGTTTTAGTTAATATTAGAAATTGTAAACTATTTTTGAAGTCATTCAATACTACCAGAAGTGAAGTGAAGGCAAAACTAAACACTAAATAACTATCGTTTGAGTCATTTCTGTCGAGTGTTTGCAGACGTGAACTGACTTTCAGTCTCTCTCTTATCCGACGAACAACTCGTTTGCCATTCAATTAAATTAATATTTAATCGCAAAAACGTTGTCTCAGAAAATGGTTTCAATGATTAGTTCAAAAAAGTGTTGTAAAATAACTAATAAAAAGTGGTTTTTATGTGATTTGTTTTGAACTGAATTTCTGTGTGAATAACGTTTGCCATAGTTTTTGGTCTCCTTTTGGCTCAAATGCTTTGAAATGCTTTGGCTTTCAATGCATTCATTCATTCATTTCATTCATTGAGTCCTGTTTTGAGTCAATCACTGAATCACTTGTTTTGAGCCATAATTTCAAACAAAAACTGTTGTTTTGGCGAAAATTTTTTGAAATATCATTCAAATTGTTTCCAACATTTGATCGAAAGGTAATTGTTTTTGGAATTGTTTTTCAATTTATATATTATTTGTCTTTTATTAGACTTACGTTTAATTTAATCTAAAATTGATATTTAGTTTCAAATTAATTCAAAACGTGTTTTGATATGAACTTTGTCTCAGAAAATGTTAATTTTATTCAATTTTTATCATTAATTTAGTATTAATTTCACAGACAATTAGTTTCTTTAATTGATTTTTACAACCATTTAAGCGAAAAGTTATTTGTATTTGAAATTGAATTTAATATGAATTCAACTCTAAATTCAAATCAAAACAAATCCCAAATCCATTCAAAGGTTTGCATAAATTGATTACTAATTATTGATTTGTTTTGTCTTTCAGTTGTTTATAAACCACTTAACCATCAATTTTAAAGTCAAGTGTTTTATGAGTCCATCAAAAGACCTCCGAATTAATGGATTTGTGTTTAATCTGAAGACAATTTGCAAAATAGTGACGCCTTTTATGGCTATTGATGTCAACCAAAGCAACACTTCTTAGGACTAATTGAACCAAATTATCACAAATCAGTGCAAATCATACCAAAAACAATGACTTCCAGTGAGACCGAAGACATGATTGACTTAACGTCCGATGCTTTCAATTACTTGGATTCAGTGGACAACTGGTTGTCAAGTGATCCCAATTCATCGGACATTGTGACCAATGGCACGAACACAGACATAATTGATTGGATCAAAAACGCCTTCTCCAACGAGAAATCTCGTGGAACTCATAAGACATTAGTGACCCGATTGGATGAATTGAAATTGAGTCCATCGATTGATTCCCGCACTTTCACCCGACAGAAACAAAACCTTAAGAAGCGTCAGAGTCTGTTCAATGGCAACCATTTATCTACTTTGTGTTCGCCCGTCAATGAAGACGACTCGAGTCCAGAGGCCAACGATCGGACTTTTGACCTGACCAGTGGTCGTAAGTCACTACTCAACGGCACTTTTGTCAAAGCAGCCGATTCGACATTTTCGGTGCCCAACGAAGAGCTCAATAACATGGATGACGTCGAGAAGATGGCTAAACGACAAGAAGATTCCCTCCGAGAGAGCTGTGCCAACGGCTACTCAACCCCTCCTCAGCGGTTCTCTCCGCGAAACGAGACCTTCTCTCGAATCAATACAAATACTCTGACCAAAAGCCGTGATCCCGACCGACTAACTCAGTTAGAGAGTCAGTACAACAATTACATCAATGGTAGAGACGGACAGTATTATGAGAATGAGATCTTATCGCCCGGTAATCAATCCGTTATTAATCATTGTTTATATTTATTGAATGACTTGTCATTACAGAAGAAACTTTTCATCAAAATGCAAAGATTTCGAGCACACCCTTAGTCTCAAAACATTACAGAAGTACAGCTCAAGACGTATTTCGAGAACCTGTTGTCCCGAAGATAATGCCAGACGTGAGTAATCTCAAGACCCACAGTCGGTACGGCCAAAGCAAAGTCGGCAGAAGTGAACCAAATTTGTCGCAACGGTTGCAACCCTTACAGAAGGGATTGGGTTTCAACTCCCGAACCAATCCGATGTCCAACAGAAACGGCCCAAACCATTCACTGATCCATTCGAAAGTCCCGAGCGATTCACGTCTTTTGGCGAAGAATGGTCTGAGATTTGCACAAAATCCTATTCAAACCCAAACATTGGGTCGAGTGATGTCTCCGCCCCCGCCCTCTCAAAGTCAACAAGTGCTCAATAGAAAGGTTAGCCGAAACACAATTAGCTTTGATTTTCTAGCAATCAATTTGTATTTATTATTATCATTAATCTATAAATGCTTTTAATTTACATTTGATTAACAATTGGTGTGTTGTGTATCACAGGTTGCGGTTGAGGAAGGGGTTAATAGAGTGGTCACAACCACTGCCAATGCCACTAATCTCTGTAGAAAAAGCACTTTTCGGGTTCGAGACTATGCTATGAATAGTGAAGAAAATCTAAAAGAGAATGGAAATGAACAAAATTGCTTGACTAATATCAGTGCCTCAACAGTCGGCTATCAAACTAACAAATCAGACAATAATTATGTCCAAAGAAATGTATCAAAAATTCCGGGACCGAAGCCTACTATTAGGTGACCATTACTTCAATCTATTTGTTTATTAGTTTCATATAGAGTTTGATTTTAATGTTTTCTTGTTTCACAACAGATCAGGAATTCCAGTTTGTGGTCAGCGCACAGCAATTCCGTGTCCAACAAACTACAGGTCCGCCAACTCTACCGATAACTCCTGGAAAAACGGTTGCTTCTAATGAAAAAACTTTTGTTTGTTTTCATCAATTTATTTAAAGTCTAATCTTTTTTAGTTTTTCATTAAGTCTTAACACTATTTCCTATCAAAGGAATCAAATTAAAAATAGATTCAAAAGATTTTCAAAATGTTTTTTGTTCTGAAATTTTGTTTTTATGTTCAGATTTGGCGATAATTTTATCATTTTTTATGCTGTGATAAAACAAATGCTATGATTTGTGGCCATAAGTTTGCGGTAATTAATTGAAACGGTTTTCAAATTTGGTTTTTATTGATTGTAATTTTAATCAAAATCCTATTTAAAAATTTGTAAAATATATTTAAGATTACGATCGTATTTAAAGAATTCTAATCAGATTTTAATTCCCAATCGAAGCACACTTTCATTAATCAATGATTTATTACTAACTAATCAACTCTTAAAGTAATATCAATAGCGATGAATAACATTTTAAAATTTGTGCCTTTTATTAAACGAAGAATAGGTTATTCAAAAAGTGCTTTTAACACAACAAAGAGTTTTTGTCTCAATTTGTATATTTAATTAATACAATAAAACAACTTTTCGCTACTTCTATTGAACTCAATCGACACTCAAATCGTGTAAAACTACTGAATGACAATTGAGTTCTTTAATTATAATGTTTAATAGAATATTGTGATGAGCTCTCAATACTTGACTAACGACTCGATCGCATATCATTGACAAAAATGTTTCCATTGAACCAATTTTTCGCATCGCTTAATGAGAATCGCGCGATATTTTCAAATTTTATGATCGATGAGAAACTGTTGAATCAATTTCGATGGACTTGGAATTAATTTTAGCCATTCTTTGCATTGTTCTCATAGTTTACATAACTTTGATGATCGGAATCAATATATATTTGATTAAATCTATTCAAAGAAATCTAGAGATCCAAGACTTGAATATCGCCGCCAAAGAAGTACCCAAAGAGGAGATCCTAACTAAAGATGAGATCAGAACCAAAGATAATCTGAACAAAGAGTTACCGCCGAATATGATCACTCCCTTCAGATGGTCGGACATCACTATAAAGACAGTAAACTCCGACGGAGAAGACGCCGGCGAAGAAGTCAACAGACACGACAGCTTTAGACCCGATATTAACGAGTATTTGAACAAAAACCGAGAAATTGGACAGAAGACTGATCTCAAACCACAGGACAATACTGAAGAGATTTTATTTAAATACGAATCCAATGAAGATTTGAAAAGTCAGATATCGGACAAACCGTTTGATAGTTCGGGAGTAACCGCACCGGTGGTCAACGCCTCACCCGAAGTCAGTTCAAGCGTTAAATCCGGAAGTTCTTCTCCGACTCCGATTCACGACAAAGAGTTTTAGTTTAGTCCAAATGTAAGACAGAATAAATGAATTTATTTCAATTGGAATTATCAGTGAAGTAATGATTACTTCGAAACTAGTACTCGATCTCATCACTCAAGTCATTGAAGCAAAAACCTGAAGAAAAACGAATAAAATTATATATATTTTTCATTCAAATCTAAATGATATTAATTTGGGAATCAATACAAATGACATTCAATTAGTTGATAGTTTAGTTGAAACAATCAATTAGTGCTTCAATTTCCTGATGAACTCATATTTAAAACAGAGATAACACAAAAACCTATTGAAGTCTGAAAATAACTCATTTGCAAAGTTAACGATCCGTTCAGTGCTCGCAATCTGAGTCTTATTTCAAATCTATTGTCATTTGAAGGCAACGAAGACTTTGTCTAAGAATAGTTGAAGACTTGGGAGTCAGTCGACGAGAATTCGAAGAATGAATTTTTCAATTCTAACTGCAATCTTGGCCTTTGTTTCAAATGCTGTTCACTGCTATCAAACTCATCCTTATTATGAAGAAATATCTGACAATAACTTGTATTCGTAAGTAATATAAGAAAAGTAAATAAACTAACAGTTAGTTTATTTTTAGTCAAACAGACGGACAGAATGGACCTCATCATCGAAGTTCTTTCGAACAAATGAATCCAATCATCAACTTCTTCGGCAATGCTGGCGATAAGAAAGTCTATTCCGTGTTTATGCCGATTGAGCGCAAAGATGGGAACGACTTAATGGCATCCGAGTCTGTTAATAGACCCTCAGTTGTGGACATCACTCGCAGAGCCGGTCCTAAAGGGACCAAAAAGTTTAACAAACAATTGGGAAATCAATTGTCGAATGGATTCAATACTTTTGGCGAAACGTTTGGACAAACTTTTGGAGAAGAATTCGCAAAAAATTTCAATAATTTGGCGAAACATAGGAAAAGACCAAAATCGAGGCCTTTTCTGAACAGTTGGGCCATCGGTCCCGCGTTTTTCGGTAAACGATCTAATTTCGGGAGATTTAAGAATTTTCTTGTGAAGTACTTTTGAGATTTGCATTTAAAATCGAATCGTTTGTGTGAGCGCTCAACCAATTGTAAAGACCATAATTAAAATATAAATTGTCATTAAAAATGTTCATTTAAGGCATTTTTATTTGTTATTCTCTGCCATTATTTCCAAAATAGGTGTCATTTAAGACGAAAAGTTATTTTAAATTCTTTTAGGGCTCAAAGTATTGAAATTGTAATCAATTTTATGATGATTTCTGATATTTATGTCAATTATTATCGAAACTCTTTCATGACTTTAATGATTACTCGACAAAAGACTTCTTTGATTGACTTATTTTTAAATATTTCAACATTTCTTTTATCGCGATATTAATTACCGAAAGGATTAATATTTACATTTCGATTATGAATACTATTTGTTTGTCCGATCGTTGCAATCGTGTGAAGAAGTGATCACATTTAACACCTTTACATATGATATGTATTTGAAATCTGAAGAATAAATGAAGAAATTTGTAATCAAATTGACGTAAATTCATGGAAAACATGAGATCGAATGCAATGAGTTATGTGATGTATATCTCGGGCACATTCAGCAGTTATTCAACAGCTTATTCAACAGTTTGTCCTTAAACTTGTTACTATCCTGGTTTAGATTTGTATAGATCGCTATTGATTGGCATTTATAGCAAACTAATGCCATAAATGGTTTAATATCGAAGTTCATCTGAATTTCGTTAAACAAAAGCGTCGGAAACGCGAGTTTCGAGAATCGAGTTCTGGTCTCTTATCACGACTATTATTAGACCACTTCCTCCGCCAAAAGACTATATCCTGTATTAGAGACCCAATTAAAGACCAAAGCTTTCGCTTTCCATCGAAAGTCAACACTTTTTATCCAAACATTGCTCACAAGATATCATCGATAAGACTGAATGTGTTTATAGTTTATATTTAATCAATATTTTCTAAATGTTTATATCAATGAAAAGAATAATCGATTGAAGACTAACTGAAAATCACATAAATATTCATTCATTTGTAAAGACTTTTATTTTTGCGCTAAAATATGTTTCAATAAGTTTTCAAATAACCAAATGTTAAGAGAAATAGGAATTATCTTCGGATAAAAGTGTGAAATGTTTAACATTTTTGTGTTGACTCTGTTTGGGATCTGTTTGTCTCAAACACTCTCATCGCCGGTCATTCTCTTCAACAACGAAGACAATGGAATCAATTATGAATTCTTGGACGCGATGGACAACAATCGAAGGATTGTGTCCGAGAATTCGACAAAACTCTATTCGACGACTTATAAGATCAAAAGTTTGGATTACGATATCGAAGACAAATACTTTGTCTGGTCGTCGAGTGAATACCCGTATCCGATATATTTGGCCGAATTCAAGACCAAAGAGTTGACTCAAAGCCGAACCAAATTCGTGATAAGTAAGAAATCAATTCTCGCTAATCGTAACTCTCAGACCAAAGTGGCGGTCGATTGGGTCCATAACCTCGTCTTCTACTTCAACTTCAGAACTCTTCGGGTCGTCCACATCGACCACACAGAGACCAGTTATGATTTAACCGGCAAAACAAATCCCGAGGATAAATGGAAATACAGTTCCAGTAATATTGTGGTCAATCCGTTCGAGTCTTTCGTCGTTTGGGCCGAATATAATTCAATCGACGGATTGGCGATTATGAGGAAATGCAGTGAAGACGGATCTGATCAACAGATTCTGGTCTATAAAGACATTCGACTTCCCGTCTGTATTGCCATTGATTTCGAAAGCAAATCGATTCTTTGGATTGACAACGAATTACATTCTTTGTCATCAATTGATTACAACGGGAATAATAGAAAAACACTAAAGTTATCAAAGAATCTGTTCAGTGATTGCTCTTCGGTGGATGTCTTCAACAGATCTATCTATTGGTCTTCGCCTAAAGACAATACAATACGAAGACTCGATTTGATTGACATAAACCTCGAGAAATCAAACGCCACTGTTATTGTCGAATCAGATCTGGACATCGATTTCGTGAGAATAATGAGTCCAATCAAACAAAATAAGACTCAGAACTACTGCGAGTCCGCAAACTGTAGTCACATTTGTCTGCCGAACGGGAACCAGGATTACCGCTGTCTGTGTTCAGACATTCCACCACTCGATCCCTGCAATAACACACAATTGGCGTTCGCGTCGCCGCCAATACCCGAACAGATTCAGAACTCGACAATCGTTTCACAGATAGTCCAAAGTAAAGAACCTCTTCTGGTGTTCAGCGCTCGCAAGAGAGACATTCGTCTAATGAAACTGACATCTAATCAATCAATTCATTACTCAGATTCCGAGTTCTTATACAATTTGGATAATTATGTGTCGGCTCTTGACTATAGTTTATCTGGAAATTACTTGATTTGGTTGAAATCCAATTCATCTCTTTATAACTATATGTCAAAAACATTTCTCTTCGCCGGTCCTATCGATCAAACTTCACATAATAGTCTAAACTTAGAGAATGTCAGTCGATTGACCACTTTGTCAAATGACTTGAACCTCAAGAGTCTGGCCATCGATTGGATCCATAATTTATTATACTTTCCGATATGTGAACCCCTTTCCAAAGGTGTAATGGTTGTCAATATGAGTTCACCCGACACTCAATACAAGATTATCAGACTTACGTCTTGTGTCAAAGACATAAGAGTTGATCCGATCGAGTCCTTACTCTTCTGGAATGAATACAACGAGTACTCCGGCACTACTTATTCCAACCCTTACTCTTCATATAGATCTTATAGCAGATACCGAAGCACTCAGAACAGCAAAAATATGATTAAGAAGTCCTCTCAGAGCGGAGATTCCGATCACATCCAGACTCTGGCAGAGACTCAGCAAACAGTGGTTCAAAAAAATTCATTGACTCTGGATATGAGTGAACGAAAAGTTTATTGGATTGAAAGAAATTCTTATCTCTCGAGCACTTTGTTCTCAATTGACTACAACGGAAACACAAAAGAGACGCACATTTCGTCGACCAATATCTTCGACGACTTCTCATCAATGGATTTGTTCGGAAACTTCATCTATTGGGTCAACAATGAAGACGACACTATCAGACGGATCCACAAACACAACACTAACACTGAAGAGTGGAGTCTTGTTCTTCAATCGGGTGTCGATATCGAGGCCATCAAAATAATTGACAAAAGCATTCAAACTAATGGAACAAATAGATGTCAAGACCACAATTGTCCGCAACTATGTCTTCCTCTGAATGTCAATTACACGTGCTTTTGTCCCACAATGGGCTACACCTGGAACGGCACCGCATGTGTGTCTGAATCGGGTCGGGCAGTGACCACAACCACAACCTCGTCAACTGTAGAGCCGACTCACCTACAGTTCGATGTGATGGACAACGAGCCGAAGCTCTTGTATGTGGTCTATAAGGAAGGGATTTATGTCAAACAGAATTTGAATGATTTGGGAATCAATTACTTGGAAACAATGGAATTAAAGACAAACACCGATTGGATAACAGAAGTGGACTATAATTTCAATGAAAATTATATGATTTGGTTGGAGAGCAGTGTCTTCGATGGCTTCTCTTTATATGTGGCGCCGATCGACAAGAATAAGCCGAATGGTCTACGAGTGATAAACCAGAAGAAGATCACATCCAAGTCATACAATGCCAAACGAATATCTTTTGATTGGATCCATAAATTGGTTTATCTCAGTATTCCTAAGGGCATAGAAGTTAACACAATAGAAGGCGATGTCTATACCTATCAAATTGTAACCCACGATGACGTTCAGGGAGATCTTGCAGTTGATCCGATCAACGGTCTGGTCATATGGTCTCAATGGCGATACAGCGCTTTCAATAATCAGCATTCGGGACGTATAATGCGGGCCAATCAGGACGGCAGTGACCAAAGAAGTCTGTTCTCGATGGCCAAAATACCGAATACACTGACGATAGACATCGAGACGAAGACTATCTATTGGATCGACACTTCTGTCTATACTTTGTACTCAATCGACTATATGGGCAACAGTTATGAATCCGTTCTCTACTCTCGGAGTCTATTCGACGGATCCTTTTCTATGGATATCTTTAATAATTACATATTTTGGTCTAATTATGACAAAAACGCGATATTAATGACAGAGAAGTCGGGCGCGAATGCGACCGAAATGATTGTCGCCGTCAGTGCTTATACTGACTTAGAAGGCATTCGGGTTTTGGACGGATCGCGACAGAAGAACACAACCGATAGATGTGCTAATCATACCTGTTCTCAGATGTGTCTTCCCGTTCAGACACAATATCGATGTGTTTGTTCCAAAATTAAAATCCATGGATCGAATTGTATCGAAACCGTAAGTCCTATTCAAACAAAACGATAGATCGGAAGAGAATCTGATTTTTACTTTGATATAACTCATAAAAACTTTGAATAATCGTATTGAAAGTGATTTATTTCAATGACACGATAGGAGACATCGGCGCCCAACCGACCCATCACTACAGTCAGTCCGCAGACCATTCCGGCCGTGCCTTCAATCATATCCAGCAGTGCAGTGATTGATAACATCGATAACCAAAGAATGAGAAATATTAATCAGAAAGTGGATGACATTCACAAGTTATTGAACGACACAATGAAGTCTGCAAACAATCAAACGACTCATCACTGGATCTTAATTATAGTGATCTCAGTATCGCTTAATTTAATTTTGATTGCATTTCTAGTTTATAGAAAACGAAAAATGTAAGTCAAATATCATTTCATACGTCATATCACAATTGAATTTAATCTTCGTCTTAAAAGGAAATCATTTTCCAAGTATATTATGGCTAAATTCCGTAACGATAGGGACGAGATCTTTCTCGATGAACGATCTGATGAACTCTAAACATGGCTCTGGTCTGTCAATAATCACTTCGAGTGGTAATGAAAGACAATCAAAATTGTTATTTGAAATGTTCGATAAAAATGTTGGGTTTTATATGAAA
>JAQGAJ010001100.1:0-11041 GCA_034689365.1 Liebstadia similis
AATGAATATTTATTTCCAAAATCAGACAAATTTTTCCTTAAATTTCAAACTCAAAAGATTTATTGCTTTTTGGGGCCAAAGCTCTGAACGGATGACACGTTTATTAATATTTAGGAGTTTTAGACATTAAAACCATTTTTTTGTTTTCATCGTTTCATTTTTCATAACCGATGATATGTTTTGATTCTTAGGCCGAGAATTTCAACACCAGTCCAAAGAAATCCGTCCGAACGTACAAACCGTTAAACCGCGGCTCAAAAGTGGAGAAGAGAATAGAGTTCTCCGATAATCAGCCGAATAAGTAAATATTTATTTGAACTTCCGATGAATTACCAAAACTTATGTCAATTAATGTCAACAGAGTTGAAGATATCGACAGAATTCTTGACTCAAACGATAGCCTACAGACCAAAGAGGAAACTCTTCAGCGTCTGTGCGCCAGAAGACAGGAAGAGATCAGATTAGCGTCACTAACGAAGAGACAATCTGTAGATTACGGGGAGGACAGGGCTATGCGTGGTTTACAAAGGAGTTCAACCGATTATTTCGGTCAAGTGTCAGATGAAAGTCAGAACAAGTCTTTGAGTGTCAAAGCGAAGCGCATTTTCTCGAGTCCTCGGCTCAGACGCAAAACCCAGAGTCAGGTCCTGAGGGCCGCCTCTTCTATTCCTTCCCGTGAGTGAAGTCAATTACTCTTTGTTTGAGAGGAAATGATATTCCATTTCCAGGAAAACACAGATTTATTAATAATTATTACCATATTTTTACCACATTTTTAGTGATTTTTCCGCTGAAGAGCAACAAAAACAAAAGTCTGAACACTATAGATATGTTGGACTCTTCGAACAGCAATACTCCCGACAGTTTTGGTGGTTCGAAGAAGAGTTCCATTGATGAGGGACTCGTTTGCACGACACCGAAGACCAGAAGAAGTCCTCTTAGATTCTTAGGCAACTTTGTCGACGATAAGATACTGAGAGGTCGATGGGGTTCAACCAAAAGGGCCAAATCGTCGGTAGAGTTGGGACGACTCGCATGGGAAATACCGGATGACTTGACTGATAACAACACCGGAAAAGATAAATTAAATAGAAGAAAGAGTTCCTCAAATAAAGATGACAAAGAAGAGAACAAAGACGTGACACCAGTTCTTCGCACGACAACGTCGGCCGAACCGGTAGACAATAGCGCGGTATCGGCCAAAAGCAACACCTCTTCAATCCTGAAAAGAAAACCCCGTTCTTTGAGTACTTGTGTAACCGATAGGAATCGCAATCGTATTCCAAGCGCTACATCCGATAGGCTCTCATTATCGAGTTCTTCAGCCATCGGGTCAGATGAAGCTGATATCTTTTTACCACAACCGTCCCTCAGAACAGAGATATCGGCCGACGCTTTGGCAGAGATAGAGGTAATGAACCCATTCTTGGATTTGATTCAATTCTTTTCTTACAATTAATCACTTTTCGTGTATTCAATGCTAAGGCGTTCGAGAGGTTGGCTAAGAGTCTACTCAACGAAAGTCCATCTGATAAATGATGTCTTCGGATAAGAGGATCGCAACTAATGAATGTATTTCTGCACAACTTGTCTGCTCTAGTCATCAATCATATTCTCTGATGGAGTCATTGTATTAATTCTTCTTATCATAAGTGCAATAATTGTCTTCAGAAGAAACGAAAAAACGTTTTCTATTCTGTTATTAATTATCTTTAATTATATGTGAATTGAGTCGAAACACAATTAATGTTATTATTTGTTAATTTTGTTCAATTTCTTTGATAATACAGTTAATTAAGAGATAACCGCGACTTCGGTTACAGATCTGGTTATGTCTAATGTGCGTCCGAACACTGTCCTGAAGAGAGGCCACCGAAGAATAATTTCATGTTTTTATAGTTTTAAGTCGTTTTATAAAAATTTATTTTTTCTACAGATTTTGCTTTGAAGTATAATTTTTTACGAAAAAAAGTTGAAAAATTGGGAAAAAGTTTGCACTTTTCGAGCGCTTCCACTGATTTTCTTATCATTTTGTTTCCCATTTGAAAAAACTAATTATAAATATGTTCTAAAAATATATTTTAAACAAAAAATTGTTTTTACATATTGTGATAGTTATCGAAAAATGATTTGTTCTACTATTTTGTGACTCAAATTGTAATATAATCTGAGAAAACTATCTCATTGTTATTCAACTTCTTTGTCTATCTTTGTTAACACATTTCCCAAATGGGAATTTACCCAATGGTACAAAATCATTGAATGACTGTTACAAATCTCGAGATCTATCGTAAAATAATATATATTTTTAGAGAGAAAACAGACATTAAAAACAATTTGACTAAAGTCTAGTCGTTTTCTACAATAAAATAATGCAAATTCACTGAATTTGTGTGAATTCGCGTAAATATTTGATAATATTTAATAAACACAACGGGTTTGTAATGTTTGTGAGGGTTGTGCCGACGACTGAGTGCCGTCTGACTCAACCACCGATCCATCTGTGAAAAGCAATTTGAAAGCATCTGCAAATTGTTGGCACAGAATTCACTTTCCTTTGGGTTTCTCTCTCTCTCTCTCTCTCTCTCTCTCTCTCTCTCTCTCTCTCCCTCTCTCTCCTCCCTTTCCCTCTCACTTTTATTCGACCAAAAATTGACAGACAATTAACAAAATCACTATATTCTAGTGAAATATGTTTTATAATCTTAGAGAGTAAGCGATGAACTCCTGGGAAAACAATTTCTGGACCTATAGGTCGGTATAAACGAGGGTTGAAGTGGTTTAGGGTCTGATCAGATGTGGTTCCAGTGATTGGAGTGAAGCACAGCTGCAATCAATGGACTAAACGGTCGACAAAACGCCACAATTCATGACTTTCGGCCATTATTTCAATCGGTATTAACTTTTATGATAAATTATAATTCTGTGTTTACTTTAATTCTTTGAACTCTCGGCCAAAGTTTGGTTGGTTTTTGATGTCTGCAACATATTTATGGCTCCTCTCTAGTCTCGACTCATATCTTTGTAAACCAGCAAAAGCCAAATGTTGTTTCAGTTCCCGAACCGGCAATAAAGCGAACACTTATTAGAGGAGAGAATGCAAAACATTGGCCGCAAATGATTGCATGAGATTTCACATCATATCTCATACGTTACACAAAATTGCCTCAAATTTATTGCTTTGATTATGAGCTGAGTCTAAGGTTTCGGACTATAAGAAAAGGAGTGACGACCAGGAATGGTGTAGGACTTGCACTGCCAACGGGCCTCTCAGTATAGAACCAATATAGAAATGCCATTCCTCTGTCTTCCTCCTTGGTTATGGTCATTTCCAACCTTTGTCTGCTATAATTTATCCGTTGAATTAAGAATCAGAAGACGTTGAAAAGGAATGTCGAGGACATGTTGATTATGAAGTGATGGAATGTGTGCTCAGTTCTGGACCTCTGGGATCAACCGATTCTCACCACTTGTGTCTCTATCGGACTCTATCGCGAAACCAAATACTTATTGTTTGTCTTATTTAACGATTCGGATCTAATCTTTTAAAGTTAACGAGAAATTTATTTAAAACCAAATTATTTTTTCTGTTATTTAATTCCTAACTTATCTGATGTTTGCGAGGATTGAACCGAAAAGCAAAACACAATAAATGCATTTAATGAATAAATTATGAGAATTTAGTGCAATTTGTTTGGTCTTTGACTACATGTAAGCCAAACAATGGTCTGTTAACTAATTGCTCGATTGATAATCAAGTTGTGAAACATCTGCTTATGTGGGGTATCGGTCCTCACAATCGACAGACAGAGCCTGAGCTCGGCTTACATTTGCATTACAAACACATTCAGTGAACCAACATTTGGTCAACAAAGATATCGATGACTTTCTTCCGATTGATGGCTCAAAACAGCCGTCTTTGCGACCAAAGGCAACAGTTTGTCCAAACATTACAATTCATACAAACATTACAAATGGTTTCAATCATCCAAATAATAATTTGAGAACTAATTTATAGCGCGTTTATACTTACAAATGATTTATTAAGTCATTTACTTTTAATCTCTGTAAGAAAGATATAAACGTTTTTATATAACAATTATAATGACATTAATTGGTGTCCCGTTTTGATAATTGCTTGATATTCTCATTTTTAACTCGACATTAAATTATATAAAACATCAAATCTCTAAATTAAGTTTACTTTTTTTGGACTAAAAAGCGTTTAACATAAGTATATAAACCAAACAGAAGCCAAAGGATGATAAGAATATTAAGATTGAAGTTGTGCTGAAGTTTGGGTTTGTTTTGCATTCACTAACTTTTAAATTCTTATGAGTTCTGAACGCCTGTCGTTTGAATTATTGGATTCTTTGCAAAGTTAATAAATATTGGTTTCAAATGCCTTAATATAGGGAAAAGAGTGAAGTTATGTAACCGTTTGTTGGGTTTGTATCTCTCCTAACAAATCATTTCGAAGTTATTTTAGTCATTCAATCGCTAACAAGAAGTGAAGACTCGGAGAAGTGTTTGGTATCGTTGAGTGAATACCATTTGACTAACGCTTCGACTCTTCCTCCGGAGGCTCTCTTTCCTCTCATCTTTCGTTAACACTTCCCAAACCGATGCCATGAGTTAGCGCTTAAATGTTGGCACAAATCGCGATCAAAGAGCTCAGCATTCAGTCTCTTCAGCCCTAAAGACTGAACTCGGTTTGAATTTCCGGTTTAATTGACCGAAACTTTCATTAAATTAAACTTTCATTGAGTTTGCGATCAAAACCTAAAATATAAAGACTAGGGTTTGAGGGAAACTGTGGTTACGAGTGGGAGGAATATCACACTGAGAGGTGTCTATCACCGCATCCATGGCTTGAATGCCGTTCCTCTGCTGTTCTCTCCCTTTCCTTCCCTACAGTGACTGCGCTCTCATTCAAAGGTTAGTCTTTATATCCATCAGTAGAGCACTGACTGAGCGCTTACTGAGAACTGTATTCCAGTCGTTGTTGTCTTTCAGTTGAATATCCATTGATTGCAAGAGTTTTGGCCTCAAATCCATTGACACCGAAGACATTGACAGCGATTGACATCCATTTGAGGAGATATCAGATCAGACGATGGCTTCGTTTTGAATGTCATTAATTGAATCCATGGCTGACGAAGTGGTTGACGAAGTGGTTGACGACCAGTGAGTAAATTAATTATTAATTTTAATCAACTTTATTGCCATTTAATGCAAATCTAATGAACTCATAAGTAAATCAAATCAATAATTCATATCTAGTTAATGACAAACCGTTACTCAACTGATCCAAAACAATAATATATATTCAGTTGTCGTCTATTTTTAACTCCATTTAGTTTATTGAATAATATTATGATTCCAATCGTTATTTAATGTTTTATTTAGTGTTAATCTAATTCTCAGATCAAACGACTAATGATATTGAAAACCAATGTTTGTATTGATTATGAGCTGACATTCAATTGAGTGTCCGATCAAATGCTAATACATTTGAATCCAATTCCTCGACAATTCATTACAACTATAATAACTGTTTGTCTTTCATCTAATGTTTTATTCAAAAGTTATTACTAATTAGTCTTAGAATCGGATCTCAAAAGAGGAAGAATTTGTATTTTAGTAGAAAATGAGTGAAAAATACTGCAATCGATTGCAAACCAAACCTCGTTTACGAGTCTTCTCAGTCGGCGTTTTCGGTAAAGACTGTCTAACATTAAAATCTATGAAATATATAATCCGATCAAAACATTTATTATTATTTTTGTACTTAAATGAAGAAAAATATAAACTTTTTGTTAGCCATGATTTGCGAGCGTTTGACTGCTATTAAACTATTATTTTCTTAATTTTCTAAACAAATACAAAGAGTTATCGAATACTTTGAATCTCGAAACTCCTCTCAAATAAATCCAAAGCTCACTAATTACTAGAAATTGCAATAAATCAGTGAAAAAGTCTTATTTAGTACATAAATAACCTATAAATTGAATGCTATTTATTAATATTCATTATATTTATTATAAGAAAATTAAATGATTATATGATTATATCTGAGTCGAGTGTTTCGCACGACTCGGAGCGCACACAACGATCGCAATTCAGGTTTAGCTAAAAAAATTATTAAACCAAATATTCCTCAACATTATTGTCGACCTTTGCTTTGATTGTAATTACTTTCTGCCATATCTTAGATAACAATTTAACGATATATTTGTTTTCTTTTATTTTCAGCTTTAAGTTTAGTTTTTCGATATTATTCACTAAAACTAGGAATCGATTTATTATTGTATTCAATAAATTGGTTATAAAACACTAATTCTATTCACAATTGTGTTAATATAATAGCGATTTCTTCTTATTTTTTGGGACGTATTTAGCATTGAATTCAAAGGTTTGTGAAAAACATTTACCAAAAGTCGTGATCCGTTTGCGTATTTTTAATCCGCATTTATGTTAATTCTATGCAAAATAAAAGCGATTCTTATCATTAAAGTTATTCAAATCAGAGATTTATTATAATTTCGGAGCCGTTTGTTATTCCGATTGAGTTTTGACTTTTCTCTCGACTTTATTGATATCTCTTTATGTCTTAAGCCGTCGTCTGATTCACTGAACTCTCGATGTTTGTCCTCAAATGTCAGAAAACTTGGAAAGAAGTCGATAACAGTTACATATATTCTGTTTTGAGTCACAATGAAAAGTCATGTCTTAACTAATGTCTTCGATCAATCATTTATTTATTTTTCTTCTAATTCTCATTACTATTCAGTACTGTATTCGGTAATCGAGTATTTAATTCTTAACGCACCAGAAAATTGTGTGGGCTTTGGTTCACTCTCTCCCTCTCTGTCTCTCTCACTGCGAAACTGATCTGAATTACATTTTTTAGTCACAATTCCTATTCGGGTGTGAATACACTTGAGATGTAAACTCAGCCAAAGTTTGAGCCGCTTTTGTATCAAATAATATATTACTGTTGAGTAAAATGCCATTTCATAATCGGTTTCCTTTGGTTCGGAGGAAATCCAATACAGGTTTTGCTTTTTTTCGGTTCACTCCCTTTTGAAAATTCATTTTCATTTTCCTTTTTATTTGCTTTGTATTATTTGATTAAAAACTCGTGATTTTTATCGCATTTATTGTTAATGCTTTTGCCAATTGATTGCATACTATTTAACGATCGACTCTTATCGATACAAAAATAATGATAAATAAAATGAATTGAATTTCAATTCCGACACAGAATCCGAGTCATAATTACTATAATCGAGTGTTTGGGTCTATTCCTACCTAACCATCATTTGTATGGTTAATAAGTCATAAATTCATTCTCTTAGGCACTCTTCGGAGTTCCGATGCTTTCAATTCTAATTCAAATCAATTTAAGACAACTATTATCTGACGAATAATTGAATAAATTTGAGTGAATTTAGTGCCAATTTGTTTGCTCTTTGTCTACATTTATGCCAAACAATAGTTTGTTAACAAATTGATGAATAGAGTTGTGAAACATCTGCTTATGTGGGGTATCGGTCCTCACGAGTCTGAGCTCGGTTTGGGTCGAATCAGTGAACCAATTGATTGGTCAACAAAAGCGTCCATCGCTTTCATCTGACCGATGGCTCAAAAAAGAGCCGACTTTGCGATGAAAGGCAACCGTTTGTCCAAACACTCAATTCATACAAACAGTTATAAACAGATTCTCAAACATAACTATCAGTTTAATCTAATTTATAGGAAGTTTTAATCTTGAGAACCATTCATTGAACTATTTTCTCTTAAGAAAGAGATAACTTTTATAACACTTATTATTGACTTTAATTACTGTCCTCTTTTGCTAATCACTAAAATTGGTTTTGGTTTTTAACTCGACGTTTAAGTATTTAAGAAATCGAATCCATAATTTTTTTTTTTACTTTTTTGACAAAAAATGTTTTATATATTTAAGAATAGGAGCGAAACAGAAGCCAAACAGAGATAAGATTATTATTCATAACAACATTGAAGTTATGTTTAAGTTTTGGGTTTGTTTTGCATTCGCTAATCAACTCTGAAATTCTTGAGTTCTGAACGCCTGTCGTTTGAATTATGGAATTGTATGTAAAGTTAATAAATATTGGTTTCAAATACCCGAATATAGTCAATACAGTGAAGTAGAGTGAAGTTATTTAATATTTGTATCATTACTTAAAGTTATTTTTGTCATTCAATCGCTAATAAGAAGTGAAGACTCGAAGAAGTGCTTTTGACGAGTGCTTCCACTCTTCCCTCTGTTCTCTCCCTCTATTCTCTCCCTCTGTCCTTTCCCTCTATTCCCTCCTCTCATCTCTCACTAACTCTTCCAACTGAAAGCCAAGTCTTGAGTTAGGGCTCGAATGTTTGCAATTAAATCGCGAGCAAAGACCACACTTTCATGTCTTGGTTCTCAACCTTCAAGTCTAGGCTCGCTTTGGAATTCCAGTTTAATTGAGCGGAACTTTCATTGAATTGAATTCAATCAAAGCCTAAAATATAAAGTCCAGGGTTTGGGCCAAACGGTGGTTAGGAATGTCAGGAATATCACACAGAGAGGTGTCTAATGAATAGGTAGCCCATTGTCTGTAATGCCAGCGCACCCAACGTTTATATGGTGTGCCCTTTCAGTCAATGCGCTTCTCATTCAAAGGTTGTCTTTATATTCATGAGTAGAGCACTGACTGAACGCTCACTTCAGCCAAAACACTATTAGAGTCGTAGTCTTCAAGTCTTGAAAAGTATTATGAGTTAACTCATGAGTTCCTCACATGACTTACTCATAGGATTCATATGTGGTTCAACCGGTTGTAAGAGTGATGTATATCTCAAGAGTCCATCGCCGCGACCGAAGTTGTCTATAAGACATGACAATCACAAATGGTATAGCATTTGTCTGTCAATCTTAACTCAAATACCGATCCAATTCATTCGTCCCAAACTCTCTTCACTACAATTGCCTACAATTGTTAACCTCCTGTGCGCACCCCTGAGCACAGGCATCGGTGGGACCGCCTCTAAGCGACTTCTCGCCAGAGTTAGTGTGAGGTCATTGCGGGCGGAGATTCACATAGTATTCACATATGTATGCAATGAAACGCTGGCCTTAAAGTGAATGTCATTTATCAGAGCCATGACTGACGAAGTGGTTGACGACCAGTGAGTATAACAGTGTTTGTAACTAATGTTAATTAATTGTAATCGACTTTAAATGCAATTCAATTCAAATATAATGCATTTCTAAGCATTGGTTATCAATAATTGATATCTTGTTTGTGACAAACCGTTACTCAACTCATCCCAAACACATTTGTTATTCATTCCTTCAGTTGTCGTCTATTTTTTAATTGCATTTCAATGATTGCATAATATTTTGTTTTCAATCGTTAGTAAACGTAAGTCCAGTGTTTACACAAACCAAGGATATGACGAACAATGTTATTGAAAATCAATTTAATATTAATATTGATTGTCAGCTGACATCCAATTGTATGTCCGATCAAATTATGATACCATTTGTCGACAATCCTATAGTCATAGCGACTATTTGTCTCTCATCTAATGTTTTATTCAAAACTAATTAGTCTTTGAATCAGTGTTTTAGTGGTTAATGAAAGACTAAATATATTGGAATCGAATTGCAAATCAAATATCGTTTTGCGATCGTATTCTCAGTGAAAATATTAAGTTCTTTGAAAATATAATCCTTTGAAAACATTTATCATTATTTGTAACCAAAGGCTAAACTTTTTGCTTAGCAATGATTTGCTGGCGTTTTGACTGAGATTTTGTTAATTTGATGAAATAAATACAAAGAGTTATTCAATACTTTGTTAATCAGATTATAAATCATATGATTAGAGGTTTAAATGACATAAATATTTACAAACAAAGCGCTAAAGTGTTGTGTCTTTACATGTCTTTGCATTTGTCTCATATGATTAGATCCCAATTGGGTCGCAAAATGATGACCTCTTCCACATTGGTTGAGACCGTTTCGATAAACTACGAAGACTTTACCGAAGGCTTCCTCACGTGCGGCACATGTCTCTACACTTACGACGCGGGAGAACATACCCCGAAACTGCTTCCCTGTTCGCACACCATTTGCCGTATATGTCTGGAACGCATAGCAGTGGCCGCTGGCCTTCGTGACCAAACCGGTAACTTCCGATGTCCGATATGTCGTGAGTCGGTTCAGATCCCGCGCGGAGGAGTGGTGGCATTCCCGCCTTCGTTTCTGGTCAATCAACTGCTAGACCTGATGGCCCGCCAAAGACGTGAAGTGATCCCCAAATGTTCGAGTCATGTGACACAAGAGTTACTCTTTTGCGAGACCTGTGATTGTGTTTTCTGCAGTGTCTGTACGGGAGGTTCGCACGGGTCTAACGGCCCGAACGGCTTCACAAACGTACACACAATGATCATTAACAACAACTATAAGGAGATACCAAACTTCGAACACACGGTAATGATTATAAGTCTCACTGTTGGCCAAAATCGCTAACCATTTGTTTCGGTTCCAAATCAGGTGATCCCGTTCTCAATTGCAATCAAGCGTTTGAGCGAAATCTTATTATACAAATCACAACAAACCGTCCAAAAGTTGAACGAAGCGGCGGATAATGTCTTAAATGAAATGAGAAAACTCGACCAAAACGCTGACCATTCGTGCGAAGACGTGAATCGAACTTTTCAAGAGATAATTAATGTGGTCGACAGAAGAAGACAAGAGTTACTCAGTTATGCCAAAAAGATCAGAGAAGACAAGAGGAATGTCTTGACTGAACAGTTGAACATAATAGAGGCCGAAAAGGCTAAACTGGAGACCGAAAGATGTGATCTCCACTATCAGGTGGAGGTCCGCAACATCAGCAAAAAGATCTCAGACCTGAACCAGAAGTTGGATTCAGTCAACACTTTACTCGAACCACGAGAAAACTGTTTCATTCGTTACGAACATTTGCATAACTCAGCCGTAAATGACATACAAGAATGTGTAAGC
>JAQGAJ010001101.1:0-11028 GCA_034689365.1 Liebstadia similis
ATTATTCACTAACTATAGCACAGGAATAATGAGTTATCCCGTTATTCGATCAGTCATTGAGTCTAATGAACAAAATTTTAACAATAATTATACACTTTTTTGTGCCATTCATGAGAATTAGCATAAAATGATGCGATAAGAGCCGGAGTTGTCTTCATTTGGCTCATCTGTTCATCTCATTAGGTGTTAGAACAGTTGGAAAGTGGTTCCAATGGCTGTCCATTGTGTTCCAGTGCTCATCAGCCCAACCATTAGTGCCATTAATGCGCTTCATTTGCTATTCCCGTACTCTCGTCGGTCTCCTCAATAAGGTTGAGCTCAGGAATGGCAGTATTGCCACAGATATGGCTATAAATTATTAATCCGATGAATAATAGAGTCGACGAAAATCCAGTTCCTCTCAGTCACTGTCTGTGGCCTTACTCTCAAATGTGTTATCTTTGGCTCACAAATGGCTTATAACAGACTATAACAGAGTCCGCATATAAACCATAATTTGTAGTATAAATGCCAAACATTAGTGAACACGAGTTAGCGCTTAATCTTTACGCTCAGAGGACTCAGAGCTCGGGTCAGAGCCGATAGAGTTGTCGCGCAAATGAAAGTCGCGTCCAATTACTGGACTGGACTTTCACTCTCTTATCGCTTGAGACGAGCCCTGAATGAGATATGATTTTATTGCTGGCAATTGAAAACACACTTAAAGTTTAATAACAAATGCATTTTGTGTGCACTTCGGCTCATATGAGAAGCAAATTGTCTGCAAAATGATGGCAACTCTGTTCTGACGGCAATGATCTCGAGTGGACTTCATTCCAATGGACTGATATAAATGTATCTGCAATTCAGTCGAGTGTTTGTCTGTTGTGTTGGCTCTGTTTTGCTGTCCCTCTGATGTATTTCCTATCATTAGGACTGACACGAAAAACGATTGTGTAATAGTCGGAGTCATACCCATTGGCCGCGACTCTCATCTCCTTTGATATCGAATATATTTCACCAAAAGAAGTGTTATCTTCCGAGCCATAGGTCCACAGGCTCTCCGTCTCTGGGGGTCGGGAAGGAGTCAGATCTGGGTTTAGCAGTGATTATAAGGCCAGACGTGTCGGTCGTGTTAATCGGAAATCAAGGAATAATAGGTTGATTCGAATTAAAGCCAAATGAGAAGTGGAGAATATCTCATCCCTTCCTCCATCACTATCATCACAGTCTTGTTGATCCCACTCCTTAAAGGCAATACCCATAGAGACTGTGTGAACAACTTTTTATCGTAAGCGATGACTCCTTTCCTCAACTCTTTTCTGATTCTTTTACGAGAAATTGCATTCAATTCGAGCCAAACGTCAGATTCCATACAATTGTATCTCCGCATGAATTTTGGTTACTCTTTAACTCGAAGTCAAACTTATCAACTCTTTTGCCGAACCTTTCCATCGAAGTTAATGCCAGTGATTACCGAGTTTTCGGGGGAGAATCTCATTGGGGGGAAGTTTAAAGTGGAAAAACTCAACATTAATGGTCTTAATATACAATTCTTATGATTAATCGTAACATAATATTTAAATTTAACCCTATATTCAAAACAAAGCGTTATCTTCTGAAGAAAACCATATGATTCTTGCAATTAAAGTGATTATTCCGGACCCAAAACTGTATTCAACACTGAGAATAAAAAAAATTGAATAAAACATTTGAGCAAAAAGTCTGACAAAAGAGTTGTTTTTTGGCCATAAACTCAAACCAATTATGGATCGCAATTCAATTTAACATTTTATGTGTTAACCCATTGTGAGAAGACTTAAGGCACTCTTCTTTTGTGTCTTCGTATGAAAAACTTATGTTTTTTGTATTCATATACGAGAAAAACATATACGATATTAATCTCTTATACGTGTTGTAACAGAAGCCGTCATTCATTGGCTTTTATCTAATTATATAACTTTTTTGGTCTACTTTTGTATAATAAGTTTGACTGCGAGTCGAGTCGGCAAAGAAGAGAAGATTAATTGGTTTTATGTCTTACAAACTTCTAATTAAATATATGTCTGAATTTGCATTTCCTGTGCCTCACAAGACCTGAGACCAGAGACCTGAGCGATGGTCCGAATTAAAAGCCTTAATCTTATAAATGTCTTTAAATGTCTTTTTAAGCAGAAATTTCTAATCACAGATCAGTCAAGTCTTGTACTCCAGATCTGAGACACGACTTCTTTGCCACTAATTTAGTCTCATTTTTGCAGAACATCTTTGCCTTCGGTTTCGGTTTTCACATATTTTCCGATAACCAGTCAATGGTTTCGTTGATATATCGGAAGGGATTTGGGTTTTAAAAAAAGTTTTTCAACTTTTTCTCCGTTTTGAAACTAATCGGTCGGAAAATAAATTTTTCTTTGAAAATACCTTTTCTGGTCTTTAGAGTTCGAGACAAAGGATTATCTATTTTTCTCCATTACCAGAGATTAACTTTCATCGCGGGCTCACTCTCTATGCCATCAATTCCTCTCAACTCTTGAAAAATCTATATTTTTGTTTCTCTTTTTCGCGGAAAACGGTTATTCATTATTGAAAATCCCTGGAAACTTGTTTTTAAATTCAAGATGAGCTCAAAATCTGTTAATATTTGATAAAGAATTTTAAGATACAGTGCTCTCCAAAAGCTGAGACATGTCTTGCGTTGAAATACAGTTATTTCACCTCAAAAGTGATGTTAAGAATCCAATGGAAACACAATTTTAGACTCAAATGATTCATAAAACGTGTGTTTTCTATGATTTAGTTGTATTGGCCCTCAAATCGAGGGAAATGACATAAATTCGAGAAAATATGTTGAGTTATATGGAAATGAGATTAACTATTAGTACCAAAAGAAATGATAATTTAAGACATTTGACGAATATTTATAAACTTAGACTTTATATTAGAGTTACTTCATGTCTACGGTATGCGCACGACTGTCGCCCCAAACACTCCGATCATGAGTGAAATTCTTTGTAAAATGACAATTTCCCAGTTGGCTAATCATGAAAGTGCTTAATAAAACTGGTAACTGAACTGAAAACTAGAATGCCCATGGTTAAATTGCCAAAAGGGAAGATGAATTCAATGGGATTCGCAATAATCGAAATCAAATATATCTACAGAAGTGCTAAAGAATTCATATCTCAAAGAATATTCTCAAATCGAGAAGAGCTTTGAAAAGAATTCAATTGAGGCGTCGAACAGAATATCATTGGAATAATTTGAATTCCATGTTTATTCTTTGCCAACAGTTGTTCAGCACTATCTTCATCGACATCGTGGTTGTCGTCGAACGAAGAGTGAAATTCAGGAATAATTTGGTTCTCTTTTGGTCTCAACTCTTGTGTGAACACCAAACCAGTCCTTAAAAGCTTTGGGCGTCTTTTGATTCGCCAATAATAGAAATACTTTTTTATCATTTAAATGTTATTTTTAATGCTTTGGAGACAAAAATACGGCTTTTATTGTATAAAATTCGAATTTAATTCAAACATTTGACTTATTTCAAGCGTTATTGAAGTGAAAACGAGAGTTAGAGATAAAAAAGAAGTAATAAAAAGATCGAAAAAACTCGCGAAAAAATACATTAAGAAAAATCTCATTAAGAATATTAACGAATATATTCTTTGATTGCCTCAAAGCCCGGATCGCATTAAAGGGATTGACTGATAACGAGTTTAACATTGAATTCGAGTCCAATATTATAATAAAGGTTTAGTTTAATTAATATTTTCAGAACAAAAGGAATTAAATCATTGCAGAGATTGCGATACAATTCAATGGTTCGCTGTTTTTGTTTTGTTTGGAAATTCATTAATTATTTAACACTTTTTCAGTTTCATTGGTCGCACAGTTTCGCCAATTATCGGTCATTAGTCGTGTGTTCGGTGTGTTTAGCGACTCTACCCATGATGAACATGACCTGACCCGCGATCATGTTCTCAATTATGTCCTAAAATGCAATTTAGTGTAGCGACTGATCTCAATTATCTCGTTGACAATCAGCAAATCTCATGGTTTCTAATTCGTGTCTAATACTAGTGTTTTAGCACAAAAATAGCTGACATTTAAGCGATCCGTTTGACTAGTTTTATGATAATGACATCATTTGATTATTGTATCGCCGGCTCTGATCTCTTTGTGATCAATGATTATCTTAAATGCAATTACGACTATAATAGGTGTGATATTTTGCTTCAATACTACACACAATTCGGTGAAACTCTCGATTCTGAGCCATTGCTTGCGTGCGAACCACTGATCACAAGAAGTAATGATTATAAGACTTTACTTATTGCTAATGCAATTCCATATAGAGTTCTGGTTCGGAGTGTTATTCCGTTTAACACATCCTTAACTAACTCTTTAAGTGATTTGTTCTCCGATTCCTTAAAACGATTGTCAATTCAAAGTTGGTTTTAGAGCTCTTTCGACACATTTGGGAATTGATTGGAGAATATTCTTTACCGAACCCAATGTAAAGAATATTCTCCAATGTTTTCGTTGTTGTATTGTTTGTGTTCGCAAACGAATTGCGATATTTGTTTGTCTAATACTTATTGTTATATTCGTTTGGTTTTGTGTTTGCGCTCAACCTTTCCAGTGATCAGAAGTCGGACTAATGGCTAGAATTTAATGGTGTTTTGAATCTAATAGTAATCGATAACGAAATACACGGAAAAGCACTAAATTTCGTTTGACTTCGAAACCAATTTAATTATATTCCAAACCCAAACTCAAAACTCAATTATCTGTGAATCCCAACAAACCATTTGATATCTGAGTAAATGAATAGCTTTTAATTCGCGGATTCGCTGAAACCTATCATTCATTTTCTCTGAATATTAGTCTTTATTTTGAAATAAAATTTTTCATTCAATTTGTTTATCACTTAATTATAATTAAACGATAAACTCATTAATTATAGTAAACGAGAAATAGTCAGAAATAATCTCAAATCCTATGTCTATAATATTCATGTCCTGAGCGACAGATCTAATAATATTGTATATAATATTGTCGACGGAATGGCGAACATTCAGAAGACATGAATATTTCTATTTTTATGCATTCCATCGCAATATAAGCCTCTATTCCAGAGCTGCTTCTCTTTCACATCTAATCCATTAGTCTTTGAATTAATTTATTTTTCCAGTGATTTATAGTCTTTATGTCAGTCGTCTCTCTCGCGCTCACCCCTTCTCACCCGTTCTCTCTCGCGTTCCCCTTCTCCTCCTTTCCCTTCTCTCCATATCTCTCTTGATCTGACATAATATATGTTTATTGCAGACTTCGGCATAAATACAGGCAAACAGGACTCACAATCAGGTACTTATTGGCTCTCAATATCCCAATCTATTGGTGTGCTCTCAATATTCAAACACTGGTCTCAATATCACAGATATTGGAGAAAATGAAAAGAAAGAGATTTTCTACAAAATGTTTTGCAATAAATTCTGTTTTCAATTGTAGTATAGAATTGTAAAGAATCGTAAGAATCAAATGCAATATTTCTATCCAATAGTGTGCGGATTCGTATTCAATAGCACCGAACGAACTAATGGCAGTTTCACGTCACCCAACTATCCGGGTATGTCTTGTTTTAGAGCCCGGAGAAGGTAGGGCTCGGGTTGTCTACCAAAGGGATTGAATGATTCACATTATTCTAGCGTTAAATCGTTCTAATCTTCTCAATCCCTTTGGCAGACTATCCGAAGCCCTACTTTTGTCCGACCCCTACTTTGTCCGACTCCTACTCATGTCTTGTTTGGCGCTAAATGTTATCTAATTATCGTTAGTCCGTCCAAAACAAGGCCTAAATTGAATTATTGTCCGACTATTTGCTGACTTTTGCTTTGCCTTCTGTGGCCCTACAGGTCTATACCCGCGCGACACAGAATGTCATTATTTTTTCTATGGAAATACATCACAAAAAATTCACATCACTTTCGCTTATTTCGACGTCGAAGGAGTCACGCCGTAAGTCAATTACCCACCGATTTGTTCGCAAACGTTATAAGTTTTTTATTACTTTTATCTTAAGTTTATTTTCTCAATGAAAGCCATTATTAAAAGAAAAACAAAGAAAAACTTTTAAAAATGTTTTCTATTTTTAATGTCATCTCTCAGTCGAGACTGAATTGCGTTCGGAATCTAAAACACTTTAAACATTTAGAAAATGTTAAATGTGTTTGAATTACTTGAGTTGTCCTTCTGTTGAACCACTGATAACCAAAGTCATCGTCGGTTTCTTTGATAACTATGCCGTCTCTGCCATTAGTACTGAAGAATCCATTTTTAGATCTGAATTATCCATAAAATATATAAAATTTCTAAATTGCAGACAAAGTCTCGAACAAAATCATAAACTAACATATTTTTATCGGTGTTTTTCATTTTGTTTGAACACATATTGGGTAATAAGGGTAAATTTGTGTCAGTGCTTA
This sequence comes from Liebstadia similis, assembly GCA_034689365.1. Taxonomy (NCBI): domain Eukaryota; kingdom Metazoa; phylum Arthropoda; class Arachnida; order Sarcoptiformes; family Liebstadiidae; genus Liebstadia; species Liebstadia similis. Next base: position 6,465 of record JAQGAJ010001101.1, read on the forward strand.
CTTTTCATGGCTTCCATTGGTCGCTATTCGAGACATAACCGCCACAAATGTGGCCGAGATTTCGATCAGAGCTCATATGTCGATGTCGTATGACTTTCTCGTTAGCTTTTATTCTTCATTCAGACTAAGAGAACATTTGTCTAATAGAAAAGACATAATTCTTTGTGGAAACAAAAATCATAACATTATTTAGTTTTTCATCCAATCCATTAAACAAATGACAGAGCATTTTGAGTATGAAATCAAGTTATTTATCTAATTTACGATTCGATTTATAACAAAATAATTAAAATCATAATTCATTTGTTATAATTCTAAATACTTTTTGTCTATTCGTTCATTAAATTTGCGATATTTCGACCGAAAAGCAAATAAAACTGAAATAATTTGAATTCCTTTCAAATTCCATATCAATTGAAAGCAATTCCATATATTATTAGAAATAAAATTATAATCTTTATTACATTTCACGCAAAATGAACTTCAATTGCAATCTAAAGGCATAATTAAAGTCACGCCAAAAGTTATTGATTGCAATTGAGAGCCAATAGTCTCGTAAAACATTTCACACAAAGAATCTGAAACCGAATTCTTATTTATTTCTAAACTGTTGCCGAAAACTGAGTATAAATTCAAATATAGTTTCAAATTTTCGATTCAGGCCTTAGATTCGATTCGAGTGTTAATTAACCTCAAATCGAAAATACGATAACGACATCGATATGTATATCAAGCGTAAGACTTAATTAAAATTCTTGAAAGTGTTTGATTCAAATCACTTCTCATAAATTGCATTTTGATTTAACCCTTGATATTAGAATTTTCTCGCATTTCAAGTGATTTAATTCGATTTGTGAACACTTGAAACCCATTAAATGCTTTAAATATTAATAATTTTCATCAATTTTGCGGACATTTATCTAAATGTGATTCTTATTCAAAACATGTCTTCCATTAGAATATACGCTCTGAAAGCAAATCAACTGAAATAACAGACGTTTTGGTCTTTACTTTTGGCCAAATGTCCGCCAAATCTCATTAAATTCAAAATTTCTATTTTAATTATTAATTTCGTGCAAATTAAGGATTTGAGAGCACAGGGATTGCGAGTCCAGTCCTCATTGGTCTTCACAGGAATTGCACATTCGATGGATAGGTATTAGCGATGAGAACTCATTAAACTGATTGACTCTTAAGCTCATCAAAGAGTAAATTAGATGAGAATCTGATTGAATTATAGTCTGAGTGTAGGAACTAATGGCAAAAAATATGATAAATGAATGTTAATTGAAATCGATTTCTCCGGTCATACAAATAATTCGATATTTATTCGGACGAAATTGAATTTCTTGTTATGGATTAGTATTTTGTTGGCATTCAAGACATCCAACGCTTTTTTGTTTGTCTTCTTAAACCCACAACCAATACATCTCTTCTTATCATTTGTCCGAATGGATGACCAACTCTTGTCATAAGCTTGAGTGACCTCACCCTCACTCAAACCATTTCAATACATAACATATTCCTTACCTTAAGGACAGTGTTTGGTCAGTGAATACCTACATATGAGACACGGTTTAAGTCTAGACTTCAATAACTCGATTATCGGTTCTTCTTATGAGAGGACGTCCTTCTCATGTCTGCACTTATCTCGTTTGAGTGGTTTCGTAGAAATGATTGATATTTTTTATCGAGATCTCTATAATTTGGGCTAATTTTTTGTTTTGTCTCCAATTTTGATGAAAACTGTTGAGCATTGGAAACATTGGAAACCTTATGCAATGAAACTTTGGTCGACTCCGAGACAAAGCGTTTTTCTTTCGCTACATTAGACTCAAAGCCATTCGGTTTTTATTTTTATTTTTGTCTATCAATTCGTACTAATAGTCAGTTCCGTTGATATGCGAGCCCACGATCTGAGATCAGATGCAGACAATTGTATAATACGGGGAAATATGTAATTAAATTAAGTTCAGCCACATATTCGTCGCTTCCGCTAATTGAAGGCAGTTATGGCCAAAAGTGCTTATCGAACATAAACTGAAGAATAGATGCCTTGAGATAAGGCTAACCAACTGTGCTCTCCTGTGATGGCCACGACGGGGGGATAGCGTCCCGAAGTTCCCGAACTAATCTTCACACTTATTTCAACATAAGAGGACAAATATTTTCCTAGGAGGTGGGGGTTGTCTGAATTCAACGACAAGGGGGTTACCGGTCTATCCACCCTTGGCCATCCCATGGACTGCTATCGATGAACTGAACTTACCATCAGTTGAAAAATAGACTAATTAGAAGTCGGAAGTATTTTATCATTGATCGACTACTTATTAGATGAGATCCAATTAAATGACTCCTAATTGTGATAATTATCTCATACTTAATGATCACTTATATCCGACATATTGTTTGCGTTTCTTAGCGTTTGATTGTTTTGCGATAATTACTCTTTTCTAATAATTCAAAGTAATTTATCTCAATTTAATGGTTGCTCACAACTGATCCATCTCTTCATCCCTCGGCAACAGATGCACGACAGAGACGGCCAGTGATTACGTCGAGTTCTCAAACTACCGAACCGTTGACCGCAAGCTCTCGCGTCACTGCGGCCTAAAACAGCCGAAGACCGTTGAATCCGAAGGAGACTTCTTCAGAGTGACCTTCAAGACAAATGACAGGTTCGACGGAACCGGTTTCGAAGCCTTCTATCAGTTCAGAAGTAACACAGGTTTGTGTCATTTGATATGATTTGAAAGACACTAAAGAACAGAATCTGATCGGAAAACTTCTTCCGATAAATGGTTCCATCAGTCCATCAATTTTCAGCTCTCAATTGATTTTTGTTTAAAATTTTTTGTCTCTTTTGTTCGCAAAGTTTTATTGATTTCTTGACTTTTGGCCCAAATGTTTGAGTCTTAGCTGAGATTCAATTCTAACGCAAAGATTGTATTAATTTATTTGCAATCGTTTCCCCCGACAGACAGTAGTTTAGCCTCAATGGGCATAATGGTTATAATCATGGGCACAATAATAATAGTAGTTTACAGAAGAATTTGAATTTCAAATTACTTTAATTAAATTACTTCAAAATAAAAGGAGAATTCGTTTTCCCGGGAAATAGTTTTTTCATTGAATTCCTATTATATGTTAAGTCATTGTTAAGGACTTCTCGGATGCGAATCCGATGCCAGTCCTCTCTGTCTGTCAGTCCTCTGCCATCGACTGCGAGATTACGCCTTCTTTTTCTCCGATAGATCCGCACATAAAGAGCCGAACCATTATTCAAATTCATTGTCTGTTTTTGTTGTACTGACACTAATATATCATTACTTTCAGACCCCTTTCACGTCAAACCAATGCGAACGTCTTCAGCCTCAACGCCGACCCAATCACTATTGCCTGTGCTGTCGATGGCGTTAATTGTGATATCAATAGATATTCTGGTCTTCGAGTCAATCGACATATAATAATAGCGAAGATATAATACTAAAAGTAATAACAATAAAGAAGTGATTCGCGAATCCGATCAACAAATCTAATCAATCGCTGGAATTATTGGTTTCGGTTCTCAGACTCCGAACCGATTATTCTGTTCAACAAAATTCTTCCAAAAACCAGAAGTGCCTCAAAAAATAAAATTGTTATCGAGTATTGTTAGAACATTAAGAGAGGGAACTACAGGTCCCGATCCGGTCGGCTGTGCGTTGACTCCCAAAGAGGTTTAGGTTAGTCCTATCAGAGTCGGTGCCGGTCTCTGAGCGCTCGCTTACGAATCGGAACATCGTTTCCATCAAACGATTACCCATTTCTCTGATGTCTAGACTAAGAGATTGTAATTAAATGTGTTTTCAATCATTGAATTAATGACTTAATCGTTAGTCAAATTCATCACATTTTAGTCGATGTAAAGAATAACAAAAGTTTTTCTATTAACTAATCAATCGATAAAAATAATTGATTTGTATTTTATTATAATTACAAATGAATTTAAACGACTGTTCGGTTGTTCACAAACTGCTAGAGAGTTCGAACCAATTGTTGGTTCACTTGATATTTGTCGACAAAGAAGGGAAGAGATTACAAATCAGGAATCAATTTAAGACCAATTTTATTCTAATAACAGTTGGCCATCAAATTCATTCGGTTTACACACATTTTTCAACAATTGTTCCATTTGTTTAGATAATTACTAACAATTTTTTTGTATTTCTTTGATTATGAGTTGATATTTCAAAAATCCAATCATTTGTTTGTTTCACTAATTTTATATTAATCGCCAAAAAAGTATCTGAAATTTGATTTTCAGTATTAGGTTCTGATCTGAAGTTAAATAATAATTGTAAATATTAAGACCTAATCAATGAGTCAATTGTATTATAAATAAATGAATTGATTATAGATTTAATTTGTATTATAAAGACATTAAATCATTTTCCAAAATATCTCTAATTATCATTCATTTCCATCATTTCCTTAACAAAACTCTTGGTTTTGAAACACACATTAAAGTCAATTAATCAACAGATTTAATGTCAAGTCATCTGAAGTTAAAAAGTTATTCAAA
>JAQGAJ010001102.1:0-11027 GCA_034689365.1 Liebstadia similis
GATAAAATGTTTTCTTCTTTTGTGTTGCGAATCATTTGCCGCACAAAACAGAAAAACACTTCAAAACCTAATAAAGTTATGTTTTATATGAGTTAATCAAATTAATAGCCAATGAAAAAGAGGAGAAATTTTATTAGATCTGGAAATAGAGGGAAAGTATATATGAAAGTAATGTATAATTTGATGCGAGTCTGGATTGTGTGTAGTCTTAGTCCAAATGGATCAACGAATTAGCGAATATGGTCTGAGTCTGTGTTTGATCTGTTCGTCTGATAAGAAACGATAAAATATTTATAAATTATATACATCTTTGACTAATTCAATGAAAAAGATTGATAACTAATGAGAACTGAAGTTTACTTTTCCGTTGATTAGTATTTATTTCTAAACTTTTACTCTGAGATAACATTTCTGAGAGAAGAGTGTATTCTCTGAGCTCTTTCTCTGTTAGAGAAAAACAGAAATAATTTTCAATTAATGTTTGACATAAGTCTTAGAGAAAACTTCTTTCAGTCTATGATTCGATAGATTTTTTTGCTTTTGTATCCACTCTTCAGAGCAATTAATAATTTACCATTGAGTCAATGTTTTGGCTCAAACCTAGCGCCTTTAATCAATTTTTACATTGATATCGGCTTTTATTAACCAATTAAGACATAAAACGCCAATTATTGCCATCGTTTCGAAGAATATTCTTTAAGCTATACTAACAAAGAATCCGATAATTAATGTCATTCTGTGAGACATCAAAGTCTGAGCACATTCTTCACTCATCATAGAAACCAATTTTGTTGTATTTGAATGAAAGCGAATGAAAACTCAAACGATTTTAATGACAAGTATTAATGGAAATGATGTCTAAATATGTGGTTTTAGAGGTTTCTCAGACTTCTCATGAATTTTTCAATGATTTATAGTAAATATTGAATTTTTTGCTCTTAAAGTAACACAACTTTTTAAAAGAGAGTATTAAAACAATTTGGCGAAAGTGAAAGTGCTTTCGGCTCTATATATACACCAGAAATGTATTTTTAGACCGAACTCTATATGAACTCAATATTTCATTTCTGGCAAAAAATATTTGTTTATGTTTTATGTGATTTATATTCAAAAGAAAGTGAATTATGAATGGAATGGAAGTGAAGTTGGAGTGCGAGAGAGGGCGGAGAGGGAGGGGAGAAAGAGAGAGAGCGAGAGAGAGAGATTTGTGGAGAATATGGGGAAATATTTAATCAAAACATTTTATTAAAGTTTTAAAAGAACTGAAAGCGAACACAAAATAATGACATAAAATCTCTCGGTTTTGCCCGAAAGCAAACTTTCCTGAAATGAACTGACAATAAAAGAATTATAGAATTTTTAAAATTAAAATTTTAATAATTTATTAGTTGAGGTAATATATGTAAAATTAAAAATTGATAGCGAGGTCATGCAAATGAAGCTACTTTACTAAGTAAGATAAGCATTTGTGAATGAAAATGCTCACGGCTTACCTCATCCTGGGCTCAATTTATTGGAAAATCTCGGTTCGAATGAAAATTGTCGAACTCATAATTGGATGAAATCAAATCCAGCAATGATTAGGCCCGAGATTAAACATATTGAATATAATTCCGTTGATTCCGGGATTGAAATACAATATCCTGTGCTTCGAATGAACCACAACGAGAAATAATATTGAATTTGTTGGGCATTTGAATCGATTGTCGAAGAGGTTTGCGAACAAAACTTATATTAAATATATTTGCGAACACTTGAGCTCATAGTATGGTATATGAGGACAGACTTATATCGATTGCTATGGCTTTCACTCAATACATAAATACAATATTATATCCAATAATAAACAGATGGAGATTAGGATCACATGAATAGAGGACATCATATTTGTCTGCAATAGGATTGTCAGTCGTTATCCCAAACGGTATTTCATAAACTTTTGATTAAAGCCTTTGTCGGCAATCAATAAAATTGTTGTCATTTCTATTGCAATACAATAAACAGTGAATTGTTCGTCAGTTTTGGCAATTTTTGCTAATATGTGGCGAAATTCATGCGATAGGTATTTGTCGTTTGTTTTATTGCATAATAAAACTGACGACACTTTAGTTTTATTGAACTCTCATTAGTATAATAGGAGTGAAATCACACTCTTATTAAAGGAAATCCATTAGATGTGAATAAATTACACAAATTTTGTCTCAATATTAGTAATAAATCATATCAAATAATTTTGTTATCATGTCATTCGAGGGCTAATTAACAGTTGAGAGCTATTCCAACCAAAAACAAAACCTATTCACTGATGACCTAAACATTTATGGCTATAGTTTGATGGAAAAAATGTTTTCATATATTTTTATCACTTGTGGTGTCGACTACTTTCCGGATGAGTCTGTCGTCTATCAGACAAAGAAAACTCCTTTTATGTCAAGTATTGAGCGAACAGTTGTTCACAAATCGAATCAATTTATTCTTTCATTCATTTGCTTTGAATATATCGTCCATTCTTTGCATCTGATTAGAGGCCAGAATACGAACCATTGTTTTCATTTGCGAAAAGCGAAACCCATTTTTATAATTGAAATTCTTGTGTCTTAAAGTGTTAAGTGAAATGAAAGACTGAGTTGAGTCTAAACCATGCGAATCATGCGAACCATACAAACCATACAAACCATACAAACCATACAAACCATGAGGGAAATGATGAGCAATTGAGGCGATCATCGTTTTGATCTTCTTCTTCAGTCTTTTCAAGTCTTGTTGGGTCTCGTCTTCATTGACGCTGAGATCAATTGCGAGACTAAACTGCCATAAAATGTCTAATTTTATAATCCATTTGATTGGAAACAGCGGTGAATATAATTGTGTGAAACGGCATAAAAGCGGTCGAAACTAATGGCAAAAAACTTTCATTACTTTCATTAGACTTATCATTAGAACTGTTCTCTAAATTAATTTTTTGATCTAAATTCTCAGATCTAATCAATTATTTAAATCTTTAATTTGTCTGAAATTTTTCATTTCATTCAGAGATACTTATTTTGATTACATCTGATATCAGCCCTAAAGTGAATCAAAAATTATAAACATTTTGAGTAATATTTTGAGTAATATCTCAAATATATTGTAATAAAAGCTAACGTTTCGTTACTTTTATGTGAACTGAATATCAAATATTTAAACGTTTTTAACTTAATTTAATTGAGAATATTATCCGACGATTGGCTCAGAATTGGATTAAAAATACTTTATTTGTTTAATTAAATTAAAAGTTGTGTTTCCTTTGCTCGAAGTCATTGGTCACGCATTGGTCCGACAAAAACACTAATCAATCAAATGGTTTATAATTCGGTGACAAATGAATGGAAGTTATCGTCGGAAACAAAACTTAATTGAATTCATGGGAAACAAGAGATAAAGGGATAGACATCTCTGCAAAGCGGATGAATGAGTGAATGAGTGATCCAATGAGTGATCCAATGAGTGATCAAATGAAAGACAAGTTTAATTTAATTTATTACTCTTGGCTTATATGTTAAGCAAGGGATCGGTCGGTCTTCGAAGCGATGTTTGGCTCGTATTCGGTCACACATTTCGATAATCGACCGCTTTTTGTGTAATCTATTTGACATCAATTCTTTCATAATTACAATTTATTAATGAATCGTTTTTTCACTAATTAGCCCAACATTTCCAGAAATCTAATTAATGTTTGATTTGTTTTTTATTTGCATTCACGACGAGTACTCTTTGCGATTGCGATGAGTTTAATAATTAAATTTATTACAATTTCATCATTAATTAACTTTAAGTAAAAGTCTGGCCAATAGTGGGCTTCCGTAGGGCTATAGTGGGCTCTCGACTGAGAATTGCTATTGGATTATAAGTTGTGATTTGCATATTTTGTCTGAAAAGATAGAGATTTTGTGGTTAGTTTCATCAATTTTACTAAATTGATATTATATTTTGGCTCATTTTAGTAAATATGAGTGAATTCACAATGATTTCAAACAATTAACTACTATTAAAACAGATATACTTAAAGGTAAACCAATTCATGATTTGTTTTCAAAACATTTCAAACATAAATACAGTGAATAAAAATATTTTCTCACGAATTGAAATATTCTGTTTCGCAATGATCTTTGTATTCAAGTCTGAAATTTTGTATTTTTTGTTGAAAATAATGTAAATTAGATATAAATATTGATTCAACCGTTAGTTTTGCGAAACACGCTATCAAACAATAAAACTGAAACTTTTGGTAGTCTTTCGTGTTTTTGCTTAACTTTAATGGATATCTCAATAAACGTCTAATTTTGAGATAAATATCACGGTTTCAGTGAATTTGTTGTCATTTGTACTCAAATTATTGTATTTACAAAATAATAACTTTATTTATAGTTAAATATCGATTCGATTCATAATTAATGTTCTTTTAGACAATTATTAGTAAAGAGATGTTATTTTCTGAAAAGATTTTGATTTATTGTCATTACATTTGATTGATTTGGGTCTGAATCAGAATAACCAAGATTTTGATTCCAATCACTTCAATCGAGTTAACTGTAAATCAAATAAAAATGTTTGAAATTTAGAAAAATAATACAAACCATTAAAATACGATTAAATACATGTATTATATCGGAAATCGAGAGAATCGAGCGAAAAGTTATCATTTATTTATAGCTCACAAAAGAGGATAGAAATGGAAGAGAATTCTTGGATAAGACCTCAAAAAGAATAACAGATATTCTGTACATTAGTATAGAATAATGTCTTATAATCTGAGGTTCAGATCAGTTACACATAAATCAAATCCGAAGTAGAAATAGAGGAATAGAAGTGATTGGAAGGCAAAAGAAGTTCAATAAAATCGCAAGAAATACATGAAATTGAAAAATATATGAGTTTTTGGAAATCGAAACCAAATTATAATCCAAAATAAAATTTATTTTAGAATCGAATCCGAAAACAATTGAAGTTTTGAAATCTCTTTTCAATTTTTAGTCTCGAAATGAATTATTGCAACAGATTTCCACTTTTGTGGGGTTGGGTCTGAACTGGCAATCGATGTCCGGATTAGAGTGACATCGACGCCATCCCATTGTTGCCATTCTTCCCATTGTTCATTGGATTCAACGACAAACTCATCCAAAGTCGTAACCAATGCTCGTCTCATGTTTTGCATATGTCTTTCGAGAGACTATTGAATAAAAACTTTGAAATTAACGATAATTATATCGAAAATATTCATTCATCGGATGATAACAGTAATTAAGTTTATTTGGAATTAGTTTTTGTGTGAATATAATTGTGTGAAAACGAAAGCTGTGTTTAGAGAAGCTCTGAATGAAAGCCATTAATGGTTTTTGAAATGCATTTATGTTTTATTAATAATTAATAATCTGTTATTACAGACAATAACTTAGCGAAGAATAAATTGATTGTTTGAATACGAGGTTAACCATTATTGTTGTTGCTGTGAGTGATGCGACTCATCTCAGATCGCTTTGTCGGACATAAACCGATCGTTACTATTGTCTGCAAAATCGTTTCGCGTCTCTAACTATAGAAAAGGTAGTCTTCGGTCAAAACATCAGAGCTTTGCTGAAAAGTCTCAGTTCTGTTGCACTTTTGGCTAATATTCTCTTATCGTCTCAAATGAGAGCCAATCAGAACAGAACTCAGACTTTCATCTCTTATAACGTTTGACAAAATAAATGAAAGCAAAGAATATTTCTTAAATGACCGAACGATTTAAGAAAATAATTGGATTAAAATGACCCGAAGATGAGCCCACTCTCAGAGCTCCGATTGGATCCGATTGTCTCTAAGTGTAGGCAATGGTAATCAGATCGAGATATAGTGCAAATGGCATTTGAAAGATCGAGATTCGAGACTTGGCTTCAACTCAAGTGAATGATTCAGATTTGAAATCTAAATAAACTGAAGTTTCGGATAAAAATATCGACGAAAACAAATTACACAAACTTTTGATTTATTTCATGAAAGTAACTGTAATTTCAAAACTGTTGAAATACATTTCAGTTCAAAAATTTGTTTCACTTCTAAAAAAGTCTAAAGTAATTTGTAATTAGATTCAAGTTTTAATCAAAATTAAAGTAGAATTAAGTCACAAAATGATAAAATTCTATGTAAATAATTAAAATGTTTTACATAGTATTCCAATAATTCAACAGTTATTTCATATCTCTCTCATATTGTGTTATAATTCAATTTTTATTTTTATACTCGCAATAACAAGAAGTGCATATTTCCCATGCGGTCATACTTTCGGAGTTCGTATCAAATTTTTAATTAAAATTTTATTCAAATTCATAATTAAACCCAAAATTATATTAACGTTTCGAGAAAAATAAAAACAAATTCAGTGAAAAAATGAATTTTATTATGTTTTGTGTTTGGAATACGAGTCGATCGCAAAACTCGTGACTCCGAAGAAATATAATACACTTATTATGCAAATTGAGTCCAATTTATTGAACTTATAAGTTGAGTACGTTTTGGCAAAACGTATAGAAAAAGTCAATAAATTTTATTAAACAAATTAACTTAATTTTGTTGAAAATTGAGACCTGAATCGAATGCTTGACTTCAGCCAAGATATATATCTCGGCATAAGTGATGACTCGTTAACTCAAATACTTTTTCGTTGTAATAACGAAGAGATTAATTGAACGAATAGTTATTCTCCAAATGGCTTCAAAAAATTGTTTCGCATTTCAATGATTTTCAATTATTATTTTTTTCTTTCGCACTAAACCGACCGAACATTCGTGAAAAAGGCCTCAAATTGTTATATTTATAAAACTCATGGCATAAACATATCGCGAATGTTATTATCATTTCATTGGAATTACATTTTTTCCTAAACACTCGTTTCGTTTAAATTTTTGATAACATTTCCATTAAATTTAAGTATCATTTCGTGTAATGACTGAGAAGTTTGTCTGAAATTACTGAGTTGTGGGCAAAGACTGAGTAAAACACAAAACATGGATAATATTTGGCAAATCTCGTGCTGAAGTCAAACAAATGCCTGACTTATATCCATATTTACGCTCTGACACAATCAATATCTTCATAAACTAAATACAAGATTCTCATTGAAAGAATTTATTGTCAGAAAGTATTAGAAATAATAATAATAATAATAATAATCGTTGAAATGGGAAGAATGTGTTGCGGGAAATGCAAAAGAGCGAGGAATGAATAAGAAGTGCGAAAATCAATTTTTGTTGAGCCAAAGATCGCGCGAAAACTTTATGGAATATAATATATTCATTTCAGCAGAAAATACAGCAAAAAGTTATGAACCGTAGAGAAAGTGCTGTTATTTTTATGCTTTTTTCCATCACTGGATCTCAAAATGTTTTCATTGCATTCGACGGCGAATTGTTTTCAGAGTTTCGTTCAATTTTTGATATCATTTCAGATATCGATTGAACCGATCTTCTGATCCCCAATTGAAAAGTAGTGAAACGCCAATGATATCAGACTCAGTGCGATATCGGGTTTGTTCTGATCTCATCTCAAATTAATAGCTGTGAAATGATTCGGTGGTTTCGGCCATAAGACAAGTCCACAACGACCTCGCCTTTGATTCATAGCCTTTGGATTATCTCTCGATTAATATGTGATAAAAAGAATTGGAAAAAATAAATATAATTATGAGAATGTTTTGCTCTGAAGTACAGAAATAACAAATGAGACTCACTTTTGGGTCACTTATCAAAATTAATATACACTCTAATAGGGCTCTAATGGACGGCCAGACCAGAGACCAAAGGAGCGGTCGATTAGTGTTTGGCTTCTGTTCTCTGGTTTTGTGTTCACTCATTAAAACTTGTAATCAATTACTCGTTGTTTCGATGCATTCATTGCGAGTGCACTGACTTTGACCACAATTATGCCAATCGTTAGTCTCTCTGACGAGACATTCATTGAAATCAAATCTCAAATATTTAGTTTCACTTAAGAATAATCGTTAAAAGCAAAGAAACATAAGCTTTGAATGTCTGTAAATATGTCTGAATTATCCCTCATTTAATTAGAGACTTAAAAAGAGGGAAACATTTAATTATCGCAGAAATTGATTCAAATTACTTGAGTTTTGCATCAAATTTGCATAATTATTATTCCAAAGGAAAACTTCAATGACTTCTCAGACAATCATTTGCTTGGTTTTTACAATAATATAATTTATTTAGCAATGAATTCCATTATATTAATGAAATTTTAAGTCATTTATCACTGGATTTGACATCAATTCTTACCATTTGTATCCCTACAGGTATGACAAGTGTGAGACTGGTGTCCCTCGAAGTGCCGGGTCGTGTAGTGAAAGGCAGTGAAGTTCAGTTGTCGTGTTTGTATGATTTGGGAAACGCATCGCTCTATTCGTTGAAATGGTTTTATCGCAACCATAACGACAAGAATCCCGAAGAACAGGAATTCTTTCGATACACCCCTCGAGGAAAGCCTATCAAACAAGTCTTCCCTTTGGATGGAATTAATGTTGACGTGAGTTCACTCATAAAACAATTTTAGCTAATAATTAGATTTAATTCAATTAATCAAATGATAAAAACAGTGATTATAGTAAGTAAACGAAAATCTAATTAAACAGATTAATAGCTCCGACTTTCTTACGAAACAAAATTATTTCAACTTATTATAAACCCATGTTTGAGCCCATGTTTGAGTCCATGTTAGAAAACAATCTTTCTTATCATTCTCTCGCACAATATGAGAAACTCTATTTCCCATTATTAACTACCCATTGAAGTCAAATTGGATGACCTTAAAGGGAAGGTTGAGGTTAAATGCGGTCAAACCATCCTTCGGTTCTTTTGCAGTGATCTTATTTGTAATTTTCAAATCGATTTTCTATTAATATTGTCATTCAAGCGATGTTTTGATCAGAAAAGTAGATCTGAATTGTGTTTGATTTGAATGAATGTCTGCTTTAATTCACTTCACATTCGAGTGACGATTAAATCGACTAAACATACGAAACATACGAACAGTCGATCCGTACTCTAATCTAAAATCAATTGACACTAAAACGACTCGACTCTCACTGTATTGAGCGTCGGATCACCAGAACTGACGAGTTATTACCCAATTATTATCCGAATCGATATTAACTCAATAGAAAGCATTTTCAAAATCCCTTTTTCGTCAATTCTTGTCAACGATATTAGTTTTGATGGCAATAGAGATGATCTAATCTATCGTTTGTGTCTGTCCTTTGAATGCGATTTCAGTTATACCGTTCCGACGGCGGGACAGTCTATATTCGGGAGACAAATGGCCGGACGAGCGGTAACTACAAGTGCGAGATCAGTGTTGAGGGAACCTTCCAGACCGTGGCCGCCGAGAAACTCATGACTGTGATCGGTAATTATGAGCTTTGATTAAAACCTTTCGATAATTAATTCGTATTTTGTATGTGATTTGTATTGAATTACAGCCAACAGAGGATCGACTCTATCCTCGCACAGACTGATGGACAGCACATCTCGAATGATGTTTGAGATGTTGTGCACCAGTTGTTCAATACTCACATACATAGCGTCAAAACATTTATCGCAAACATTTTTTAGGACGAGTTTAGTGCAGAGCAGACAATACTCGTAACAAAACTAATAATAAAAAAATACTTCAATTACAACAAAAAAGAGATAAACCATTAATTCAGTCATTAATTGATTGCAACAAAAATGAACTGAAGATTAAATCTATTGCCGGAGAAGCGGAGAGACGACAGAATAATTCATTGCCAGAGCGCTAATTCTATTTTTCAACAATTAGAAACATTTTTATACAAAATCATCATTACTTGCGATGAAATGCGCCCATCACTCACTAATCTATGTTACCCACGATGGAAATGGCAGATCAAACAGTTTATAGACCAGAAATGAGAAGACTTTGAAAAATCCCGATTTGTGGCACTTTATTCGGCCATAAATACCGATAATTTAATCGAAATATTCTGTTGTTTCGAAATATTTTTATTGAAAAACGTAACGAAAGAACCGGAATATTCACAATACTATCACATTTCACTGAATCTCAACGAATAATCCGAAGAAACTATTTTTTCGACTGATCTCTGGATTTGATCCGAAAAACTCACATCCATTTCGATCCGAAAGACATTGTTTTTATCACAACTGCTATCACAGCAAATGTAATGAAGAAAAAGAAGTTTTCTTTTCATATCTCTATTGAAATCATTTTTCTTACTCTAAAGCAAAATATGAGAAAAACTTTTGCTCTTCTCTTGTCTTACGACTGAATAAAAATTTCATTTTCAGAGAAGAGAAGAGAAAAATACAATTTTTTTGACCAAAGAATGTGACGAAAAATTCTTATTCAAAATATTGAATAAATTACTGAATAAAAGCATAAAAATTTTGATGTTTTCTCATCAATAATAACATATTTAATGTAAAAGTTATGAAAATTTTTATTTAACTTTTATTTATTCACCGAAAAGAATATCCGAATAAACTATGGAAACAGTGTTCACATTGTGGCCCAAAAAGTCAATACATTTTTCAAAACATTTTTTGCATTTTGTGGTTACAAAAGCGGGAAATGGAGTTCAGGTGAACACCGAAGCCATACATCTCTGGAATGTGTTGACTGACACCCGATTTGAAAGTGATTTATGAGTTTATGACAAAATGAGGAGAAACTCAAATTAGATCACAATAACTATCATCTCTACCATCTCTGCCATCACTATAATTGTCAACTTTGGCCAATTCAGAGGTCCGGACATTGTATTTGTTCAGTTCATGTAAATCAGATGAGATTAGATTATAATTTTACCATATATTCCATTGTTATCATTAAAACTTAACCAAATTCTATTTCGAAAAATTTATGTAAATTTACAATAATTTAAATTAAAAGTTTGTAAATTAATGCCATTATTTTCAATGAGAGAGAGAGAGAGAGAGAGAGAGAGAGAGAGAGAGAGAGAG
>JAQGAJ010001103.1:0-11019 GCA_034689365.1 Liebstadia similis
ATAACGAATAAAATTCTAAAACCAAATTAATATTAATCAATGAAATAAATCTACTTTTAGTGCAAATTAAAATGAATTGACAATAAAAATGCCTAAAAATAGAAAAATTTAAAAATAGAAAGAGAGCGACAATTTGTAAGACAACAAACATTTGATTGAACATTGTTTTCGATTTATAGATGTTTTACTGCATTTAATTAACTGAAACGGCATTCAAAACAATATACGACACAACGTCTTATCACAAATTGTCGTCAATTGTTGTCTTCATTAATGGTTGCGATAACCCATCGCACGGAATAGAGAAACGCAGCGAAACCGACGATAACGATAACATTGGCCAAAGCGTTACCGAAAATACCGTTTTCGGGATTCGCTCGAAGACCAGATCGCAAAGAATTTCCTAATTCACTGACTCTTCCGCTGACACTATTGATTGTGTCCATCGACTGACGTCTTCGAAGACATTCTCGGATTTCCTGTAAAGAGAGTACGCGTGAGAATGAGATGATTGCGGTCACGGGTTGTGATCAGACCTGAACCACATCGGGAAAGAGTTCGACGAATACTTTATTAGTCAAATTGAATTCTAAGCTCTTCTGAGCCAAAACCCGTTTCTCGTAATCGCTGGTCTCAATCGATCCCATGGTTGGGTTCTTCTCTACCATAAAGCTCAACAGACCGGTCAGAATAGTGGCCACACTCCAGGCCGGGTTCCAAGTGTCGGGATGGAAGTCACTTATACTCAGACACAGACGAGTATTGCATTTGAATCTTCCGTTCGGAGTCAACATATAAATGGCCGGAGGTTTGAACGGAAACTCCGACGGGAACTGCAGTTTCCCGTGATATATACCACCCGAATATGGCGTCCCTTCGGGTCCGCGGACCACATAATGCCTGTCAATGAAGATCGCGATTAGTGACCAATTGTTTAGTTAACCTAATTATGAGTCAAACCATTCGAGGATATTATTGGCCAACGGGTGGGCCGACACGAACGGCACCGGATCTTTCATCAGACGAAGATAGTCCTGTTTGAGCCGCTGAGTGGCTGTCGTGCCCTTCAGGGTTCGGCGGGCATTGACCGAAGACATCGTCCGATTGGCCACCGATTTTGCGATCGCTTCCAACGAAACCAAACTTGAGATTCAGTGAAACGCCGTTTCGGTAAAAGAAGTGATTTGTCTTCAGACAGATATCAACCAATTTGACCACTAATTGAAGACTAATTACCGAAACGTCAATCACTTAATCAACTGTTTGTCTGATATATAGTCTCAGACATTGCATCACAACTAGCAATACGTCCGTCAGAGGGCGGGCAGTGGTCTGTCGGGGCGTCGGGTCATCACTCCATTCCCGTTATGACCCGACCCGTGATTCTCATTATCTTCTAATTTATATCAAATCCATTCAATTCTTCATTTAATCATATTTTGCGAATATTTTTATTTAGAATCAAAAATAATATACAAAAAGTCATTCTTTGATATAAAATATTTGATTGAAATCTTCGATTCCTTCTGAAGTCGATTATCAGATAATTAATTTTAAAATAAATTATTTCTTTCATAAAATGAGAGAAAAATCAATTATTGTTATCCATTAATAAAAGATTAGTAAATAATTATCATTAGAAAAGACATCGAAAGCCTGAATCAGTGATAACATGAATAACCGGTGATTTGTGATCGACTGATGGCAACGGAACCGTTCATTGTTTGCATTCTTCAGCCATTCTTTTGGCTCTTTTCCGAAGTTTTTTAATTATTTTGATTTCATTTTCATTTCTAAGATATCCATCGATTTCAGTGTCGGAAATGTCTTGACTTCTGGTCTCACAATCAGAAGTCTGTTCTTTAGATTCATAATTCTTATGATTGGTTTTCCTTTTGAAGCACTTCATCCACTTCTCGTCGCTGTCCTCACAGTTGTTCTCCTTTTGTCCGAACTTCTGATTGACTTCTCTTTTCAAATCATATATCAAAGAGTTTGGGTATTGAATGATATCATCGATGAAGAACGCGATGTTATTTCTGTTGATCGTCTTCTTAGTCAATCTGACGGCCGGGATATGTTTGGCCAGTTTGATGAACACATCGTTGAACTCTTTGATTCTGTTTGTACTCGTCTTCTTCTGATTGATTCCAAAGGTTTTGCAGAACTCGGGAAAGTCGATGATCGCTCTCTGATGTGGTCGGAGTGACTTCCAGGCCAGATATGTGGCCGCTATAATCACATGAAGAGGTGATCGGCCGTCGACGAGCCAACAGGCCTTCTCTATGCTTATGATGTGAACCACCCGTTCCTTCAATTCCTTCAACTCATGTTCATTGATATTGAAATCGGCTAAAACAGACGGAACTAATTCTTCGATAGGCTTTCCTTCGGGTTTCACTTCGGGATAGGTTTTGACGAAAAGACTATAGATTTGATTGAACTCATGACCAGAACAGCCGACGGCGGAACACATGTATTGGATGGCAATCGACTCGTTGTGGTTCATGAATGTTACGTAAGCGCAAACTGAGGCCAATATCTTCTTCTTCTTGTAGGAACAGTTAAAGAAGTTCTTGTGGTTCAGGGCTTTGTTATAATAGTTCATTAAATAGTTCTTCATCTCTGAGTTGAAACAGAAATTGAGAGCCAAAGTCTCCGCCATCTGAACGCCCATACGTTTCACCGAAGACATCAAAGGTGTGTCCAATTCATTGCGAAGAGCGTTAACCAACTTCTGGCCAGAAAATAGTCGGTCATTGGTCACAACCAATGCTTGGAGCGGATCGTCGGCCAACTGGACGTCCGATTCATAGACGTGACCGCAATTCGTGCAAACTTTGTAACCGTTCTCGCATTCGGTATCAGCGGAACCGCAATCCAGACATTTGTCGGACATAATTACCGATGAATTGAACCAAATGTTTGAAATGTTAACCAAACAAATGTGAAAATCAGTTGACTTTACAAACAGATCATTCACTTTCAACTCTTTTGAACTTTCAATAGTCTTAACGTTTATCACAAGAAATTAGTGATCAGTTTGTTTTGGACCTAAACTATGGATAAAACACAAGGGATTAGCTCTTATTTGATGATAAGATTAGATCAAATCTATCGACCAATCAGTGGATTAAAGTTTACTCGATTAGCATTCAATTTTCAATTTGTCTTTTAATTAGTTAACAATAATTTTGTTTAATTTTATTGTTATTATAATACATTTAATTAATAAGAGATGAAAATAATTGATCAGATCTTTGACGGCAAATACAAAGCGAATCTGAATTCTTGTGTTTTGTAAATCAATTGTAAGTAATGTAAAGCAATAAATGATTTATTCTTAGATTCGGTGAAGAATTTTGTTTTCGTTATATTTGGGACTAATTTTATTCGAAATTGTTATTCAGAGCGAAATGTGATTTATTGGCGAAACAAATGGAAAACAGTTTATAATAAAAGAGATTTCGATTCAAAAATAACAATAAATAATAAATGAGTTTTTGATTCGCTCTCTGTCTCTACGGCTCAGCCAAAAGTCGTTTCTGAATAACAAGTCTTCGGAAAAGAAAAGCGAAACTGATTTGAATGAGAAATCGCTTTCTGACGAAACCCTCTGTTCTGTCAAATCCTAGAGAAAGAGTAAACTTATTGTCAAAAGTAATGCATTAGTAGTAAGAATGGCATACATTCTACACATTCACTGATTCACTGATTCCTTACTTCAAACTCGATCTGAAAATCACATCAAAGCAAACGGTTCTCAAAGGCCTCACCGGAGGCACCGATAATACAGTTTAAACAAAAAGAAGAATAAGTTTTAAATTAAGTTTAGGTGTTATGGCGTTAGACCTCATGTAAATCGAAATCAGTCGGAATCTGAAGAAACCGTTCAAACGGTTCCGACATATTTGACAAACACTGCAAAACATACTTCGATTCAATGATTCACTGATTCTTGTGATTTAAGCCGAGATCAAACATTTTCCCTCTGAATACGAATTCACCGAATTTACCTTTCAATCAACTTTGTTTATTCTCGGATCATCTGATTTACAAGTTTTTGATTGAATTCAGACAAGAATCTCAAGATTTCTTTTTTATAGAATGATTATTATTTACCCTCTTTCATCCAATTCACTATATTTGCCCAGGTGCTACTTTGTTAAATTAAAATACAACTTGAATTCAAACCAAACACATTACAAATTGTTGATTTCAACTCATTTAGAATTCAATTATCAATTCTAATAACTTTTAATCATTCAAAATGTGTTCAATAATTTTGTGGATCATTCCCGGGAACTTTGGGAAAATAAACGAGGGAAGGGAAAAAAGTCCCACTCTAATCGTAATAATGATTTCAAAGGAATGCCTTTCATATCGTTTTCCCTCGTTTTGCCGGACCGATCGCTTAACCGAAAACGGGCATTTTTCAACTTTTAACCATTAGCATGGTCCGCTTAAGTGAAATAAGAGACAATGAGACAATAAATTACCTGTAATTTAGGCGTAAATTTTCAATCCTAATTCAAAGATATAGTTATCCTTTCAATTTTTCAATTTTATTTTTGGTCCGCTAAAGTGAGTTCAAGCGAAGCGATTTTTAAGACCTCGATTAAGCGGTCCGGTCCGGCAAAACGAGGAAAAACCATAATTAAGAGCTTTTCCACAAATGAATGTTCGGAATTCATTTCGATGGTTATGGTTAACGAATGTGTGAAAGTTATGGTAAGGTATTTGTGAAGAATCTCTACCGAAGATTCATTGGAGACCATCACAAATGTCACTTTAAACTCAACTTTTGTGATATTCTTTAGTGAATCATTTGCACGGATGGCTGAATACATCCAAAAAATTGTAGTGATGTTCACCTCGTTGTTGGACTTCAGTGGTGGTGAGTCTGAGCCCCGAACTGTCATCCGTTGGACATATTGTCGGACGGCTTTCCCTTCCCTTTACGAGAAGGTTATTGTTGTGAAACAAATTTTATTTATTCCCTTATCGTTAAAATGAATTTCTTTGCGAACGAAAGCAAATATTCTCTTAAATCCGATTCAAATCTATAGTTATATCGATAGTAATCTCAACTCTTTTGTGATAAATGATTCGGTTTTAGACTAAAAGATTCAATTTTACTTAAATTCATAGAAAAGAGAGGAAAGTATTGATTTGCGATCGAATCGAAGCGATTGAGTCCACTCTCGAACTCATTGCTCGAGAAATTGGATTCTTTGCTGAAGAATATTCGATTCAATTTTGAAAAGCAATAAAATTTTTCCGATTTTCGTAAATAAAGTTAATATTCTTTAAATATTTCAAACATTTTAGGGGAAAATACAATAGAAAGTAATTTTTATGACTTTTAAGTTTTAGAGTTAAACCGAAACACATTTTAATAATACTCGAGATTCTAATGTTTGGAAAATAGGTTTGACTTGAACTGAGTTTCGCTGCAAAACAAGAGATACCTTAAGTTTCTTCATCTCTGCTCTGATTCTCGTATTATAAACGAAAAATAAATTAATAATTGAATGAATAAAGACTAGCTATAAATTGACTGAACTCGTGTTCATTTTCTACAAAAAGTGGTTATTTTGAAACAAAAACCATTTATTTATGGGATTCTTATTCTTCGGGGATAAGAATTGAAGAAATGTTTCGGTGAAATAGGAATCAGTGAAGCAGTTCTTGCATTCGAGACAATGATATAGTGAGCCATCGCTAAGATTGCAAACTATTGCTGTTTTTCGTTTCGTTTCCCTCACAGACCCGGAGCTCAACGATGAAGAGTTGGTCCCAAACGCCTCATAACTGACCGAAAGTGTGGTCCTATTGACCGCTAATAAAATAGGTTACCTGTTCTCAGCTCCCGAGCCCTCTCTGCCCGGGCTATCGACCAAACAAACCAATATTGTCTTCGTTTTTATTGCAAATAAAATATAAGCGCTTTACTAGTACTTGGTTATACAGTGTTTGGTTTAAAAATAACATTAATTTCTATTTGATATTAGTTTTTGAGCCAAACATTTGAAAATAGTTTTTTAACTTTGAATTTGTCTCTATTTGCAGATCAGATGACAAACAAATAAATATTGACTGAAAAGAAGTTGAGAATCAATGGAATGACTGCACAAAAGCTTACATTAGATGAAGAAAATTGGGATAAAATTCTTTAATTTAGTGGAAAACACAAACATTTGAGTCTTTTTGTTGGATATATTGGAGTATTTCTACTAAAATCGTATGCTTTTAGACTTAATATAAATATCGGATTCAATTCTATAGATGTGATCAAACTCTTGAGACCATTGCGATTCTGATATACAATGGGAAGCGATTGCCAAAAATTATTGGACACAAACTTAATGTCCAAAAACTGGTCCTTTTATGAGATTTGTTTTTCTGATTAGAGCTTTGCTAATGTCTTGCATAGCAATAATGGGTCGACCGATGCGGACATCACTTCTCCCGACCCAAGAATATGAGCGAAAGTACTCATAAAAAGTATGTGAACTCAAAGAATGTAAATATTGCTAACATTTATCGCTGTTTATTGATATTGCTTTTCAACGCCGAACCGATTCTCGTTTACTATAGTATACTCTTTTGGTCTCAAATATCTTCTATTCTTTGTTTATACTTCCCATTCGTTTAATTCAAATCCTTAACATTTATTACTATTTGAAGACATTAAGACCGATATTATCTCATGATTTGCTACTTAAGTATAAATAATAAAGCACTTGGTTTAAGAGACTTCTTGTGGATTGAGTTCTGCCTAACGATCATTAAAACAATTCACTCCAAAGTGTAGATCCGCTCGATTTTAATAATTACCGATCCGTTCAAAGCTTGCGATAATGTCTTAAGAATTGTATTTATTTGTCTCAAAACAATGATCAATGAAATTGATTGCACTTTTGTTGTAAATAATTCTTTAAAATCTAATAAAATTAATCAATCATTTGTGAAGTAATTGATTCGATGACAATCTTCGATAGACATTAGCGTCAAAAGTGATCACTAATTCTCTAATTCGATGTTCGAAATAATGATTAATTGAATTTTAAGCTCATTCTTCTGTTTTGGCACTTATTTGAAATTATCATTTCTAAAAGAGAGTATCGATCGATCATAAGTTGCTATCAATACTACTTCCGATCCACTGACCAGTGATATAAAGTTTGATTCTATTGCAAAACTGAACGGTAATTAACAAGTTATGAATTTGAGGTCAAATGAGGCGAAACGAGTAATACATCGAATTCATCGAATTCACCGAATCTTTTATGCCATTCGTTAATATTTGTTTCCAATGATAGCATTTAATCGTTTGCTTAAATCAAACTTTGAATAAATGAAAATTAAATTTTGAGAAAAATTATTAGCATTTTTGCAAAAAAATTCGATTCAGTCTTCATTGAAGTGTAATTCATATAACGAAATCATTTATCATTGATCTGGCATTCAGTGAATGGCAATCGAGTGAACGAACGGCCGACAAAAGCGGTGGTAATCACTCACTATTAGAGTCATTGCGTTGTCTTATCGTTGTATTGCAGACGCTATTCAATAGACAAATAAGCTTAACATCAAAAACATTATTCTTTGACTCCGAATGACATAAACAAAGAATACTTGAATTGAATTGAATCGCAAACAATATTTTGAATCATTTGATACAAAATATTATCTTCGCTTTAATTTTCTTTTTTCGGCTAATATTTTATTCCGAGACAAGCGTTGGCTCAGTAAATGAGTTTTTGGTCAGAAGTGAATCACAAATAAAAGAGTTTGGATAAAAAAGTTTTGTATTTAGTGTTTCCTCTTTGCAATCGGTTAGATATGGCCCTCATATCGAGAAACGAACCCTCATTTCCGTAGTCCTCACAGTCTCACCAGAAATGAACACTTTTTGCTTCTTTTTCTGAAGATTAATTACCGAGTGCTCAATGAATAGCCCACTATTGACAAAAAATATGAGTAGTGTTACCAAAAATTGTGAGACCACTGATTGGGTCTTCGAAGACGACTTAGAGATTCTCTGCCTTTTATACTGTTCTTCTTATAACTAGAATTTGTATTTCTAGACGAATGAGTCGAGAGTTTGGTAATTATGGTCATAATAGCGGTCATCCGAGTCATAATCAGTTATTATATATGGTCTACAATCAGACCCTTTTATCTCATCTCTTAAAATATGAGTTAAAATTAATGAATGCTTTCGTTTCTTCAAAATCACTCATTTATTATCGTTGAGAATGCGATTCATTAATTACTGAGAACATAGTCTCTGATGTCTCTGATGTCCCGATTGGCTCAAAACGGCTCAAAACCAGACAAATATTAACTATTTATTTGTGTCGACAATAGTCTTATTCAGTCGAAAAATGTTTTCCATTAATTAGATTAACTTAATTAACAATTTATTAGAATCGGTTCGAGACTTGAATTAAGGCAAACGTGTGTGCAATGGATGTAAGACTCGATCATTTGCTAAAAACTTATGAACACATTTGGTCTCATAAATCATATTCGCCTCAAATATATAAATGAGTTTTGTGTAAGCGTTTGATTAATTTAATAGCAAGCGATCGGCGACTCATTTCCGCATTTCCTTGAGCTCTGGAAAAAAGTTGACTTCTCTTTGGAGACCAACTATTAAAGGAAAGCACGAAATCTTATGAGCATTTAGTGATGCGATGCCAACGACTCAATGAGAAGAGGATATGAGAATAAGAAAGCATTGAAGCAATACTTGAAAAATCATTGCTCTTTCTTACCATTAATGACAGCACTGGCTATCATTCAGAGCACATCTACGGCCGACCCGACCATTGACCGAATCAATGGCCGAACCAATGATATGTTTGAGTCTTATATCAATATTAGTCTTTGTTGTCCAGTCATTGCCCGACACGTGTCGGGAATCATAAATCAGTTGCTTTACTCTAATTTCATAGATTGGGGTTTCACTGAAAATGAGGAACAGAGGGAACGGAAAGAACGGAGAGAACAGAGGCAACAGTCGGTCTCACGGAATGACTGTTCAGAAGCCAAAGTGGTCTCACGAGTCCTATCACCCAATCCATGACATACTCGGCTCCAGTAATACAATTGCTTTTAATAAGACATAGACTATTGTCTAATAATAATATTATAACAACAGAAGTATCTCTAAACTGATATTTGAGGACAACCGACGACTCGACGACTGATCTCAAACTTAACAATTGTATGATTAGTCTAACAATGGATTCGTTATTATGAGTACAACACGAATAGCTATGAATGGGTTGAGAGTATAACCAAATTAAGCATAACTTCCGACAAATAAATTGATATATTGTTAGCACAACTGTAATACTGGCGGTACTATTGGTGACTATAATGGACACAAATTTCTGTATATTTTGCATTAAAGGTTTTGACGAGACTTTCAATCATAAGTAAGGCATAAAATAATTGGCTGACTGTAGGAAAAGTTGAGTGCATTTCACATATTTGTATGTTTAATAACGCCATTAACTAAACAGCGATTAATAATCATAAAAAGTTATGATTTATTTCGTTTAACACAAGAATCTAATAAAAAAGTTTTGATTTTTGTTTCGCATACTTGAGATCAGAGAATAATTTATAGTTTTATGTAAATTGTTTTAATGGCATTAAATTAGAACTTTTGGGAAAACGGGATAAAAACTATATTAAGTTTGAATGCGATGTCAAATGTTGTTAACATAAACTAGACTTTCATTGATTGGCTTTTCGGAGAACTAAGAATCAAATCTCATGAGAGGCGAGGCTTCTGTTGATTAGCATATATTGGTCTTAATCGCAACGTTTGGTTTCATTTCTCTTAATTAACCGAAACTCAGATAATTGACTGAAACTCTGGCCTTCGTTCCCACTCTTCGAGCCCTCTCTCAGCTCTTTTATCGACCATCAGCTAAGAGATGGCATCTATTCCTCAACTTTAATACAGATTACAAGTTTGGTCTGATTGCTAGCGTTTGCACAACCGCTCGGTTAATGAGCCTAACGTCTGGCCTAACGCTCAGAGTCGGATCACTTTTTTCTTAATTGTCTTTTGCAGAGTTCAGCCAAAACTTGATTCGCTGAACATATTTGACAGACATTAACGGCATTTGTTAGCAATCAATGCCTCAAATCAAGTGAACATCACATCAGAGCCATCCCTATCACTATCACATCCCTATCACCGCCAATGCTTCAGACCTTTGCATTCATTAAATGACTTCTCGGGTCAGGAATTCATCGCTTTTACAGTGAATAAGGAATCGAAAGCACCGGACAATAGAGGGAACGGAATATCCACTGATGTCTTGTAATAAAAGCTCAATGAGTGAGGAATCGGTTCTAAGCCCTGAACGCCATTATATGTCATTTGAAGCCAAGAATTAATCATTTTTTGAATAGTTTTTCTTCGCTTCCAAAACAGACATAATATTTGACTCATTTTTCATGTTTTTTCACGTCTTTTCACACTTTCCTGTCTTCACATTCATTGAATTGATGTTATTTGAGCTTAAATTGAGTCCAATATGAGTCACAATAGGAAGCTTTGAATGACTCAGTCTGTCCTCACTCTGTCCTCACTCTGTCCTCACTCTGTGTTCAGTCCCTCATCACTCTGTCCTCCCTGTGATGTGCATCGCATCCCAAACCGATTCAAATCAGCCCTACATTGAAATATGAGGTTTGAGTGCATTTGGAGCACAAGAAAAGTAATTCATTGGTCGGTATCGACCATAATCTCACTCTTTGGGATCGGCGGCCACTTTCCGGCTTTCCTTCCCATCGGTGTCTCAAAATTATTCATTGGATAGCAATCGAGTGAACATCCGAAGAGTAGTTCAACAGTAAAACGAACCTCTCATTAGGTGCGAGACATCCAATTCGATCCGATTGGGACTGAATTCCTCTTTTGGCTGATTATTCACTCGATTCTGGACTTGAATTCCAGATTTAAAAACTATTTATTTTATAAAAACT
>JAQGAJ010001104.1:0-11014 GCA_034689365.1 Liebstadia similis
CATATTTTTGTAATTCAATTGAATCTAAATTTTGTTTATATTTATCTTCAGTTAAATCAATAAAAGACTTGAATTCATTCAAAGCTTTTATGTATTTATCGGCAAAAATTAATTCATTTAATAGTCTTTGGTTTTCTTCGTTCAGCTCTTCCACCAAATCGTTGACAACGACTGAAGACTTCTTGAGATCCATGTCTTCAAAGAATGTTTAACTGAAAAGACATTTAAAATCCAATGTTTGTAAACAAGAGTTGAGTTTCTATGACAACAAATGCGATCAGACTTTCATTAAAGAGTGGTTTGAATGTTATGAACCGATAATTGACCGCAAATTTACCGAATATTTACCGATAATATACCGGAAATGAATGATCAGTTTTAATGTCAAACCTCTTCAGATACTTAGAACTGTTTGAGATCTTCCGTATATCAGATGAGAGGAATGACCCGAAGACCGACGTCAGTGAAGACATAGAGTCAGCCGATTATCCCAATTATAATGTGATCACAAACTATAACTATAGACAGGAACCGATCGCCGGATACGCCTATTTCATCGGTCAGTCCATCCCTTCACTCATATCTGTGTCAAACCGTTTGTCACTTTACAGGAGGTTCTTATGGTTTTGTCGGTTCGGCACTAATCGGTATTCCTTTACTCACATATCGATACCGACGGTCAGTCTTTGAATATGATTAGCATTTAATTAATCGGATCTCTGTTTGTGTCTAAAGAATGGGTTACCGAGACTTCAGATTACTCGAGAGGTTATGTATTCCTATCATAAAGTGGACGATCGGGTGGACCGTCGCCGGTATAGCTGTGGGCGGACTCTATGAGATCAAAAGGATTGCCAACGAAGACCTCAATCCGGTCTATAATAAGAAAGTGTTTTAAAAAATAAATTATCATTAAATCGATTTCAATAAAAATTATATGAAATTGTTTTAAATTAATTATCGCTTTCTTATTGTCAATCATTTGAAATTTCTTAACAATTATCACATGGATAACATTTAATCTTGCTAAATCAACGTTACCACTCATATGAAATGCCATCATAAATAGAATGAACTTGATTAAATCAAGAAAATATCAAAACTCTGCCGGGTATATGGGTTGAGGTATTAGAGGGTAAATGGGCTTTTCCCAGGACAAGTTTCGTACAGTATTTTTGATCAAGGGTAAACTCCTAACCATGTGACATCACTGTCCGGAAAAGCATCTTGATAGATTCAAATGAACATGGTGAAAATGAATTTGCGCTCAACCACTCAAATGCAATGTCAATCCTACCCATGACTACCATCTCTATGACAACTAAAGACTATTTGTGTTTATATTTTGTTTTGTGTTTTAATTTAGAGTTATTTTCACATAAAATATAACAAAAATGTTTAAAAACCGGATTAAGAAATCTTTGAATGAAATCAACGATACTTTCGATGAATTGATTGACGAAAACAAAAGACTTAAAAATGATTTATTGTTTGCCAACAAATGTGTTAACGCTTTGACTGAATTTAAATCATTTATCGATTTAATTGCCGTTAATTTCATTAATCACTTGGAATCAGAGGTTTGGAACAAATTTGAAGAGTTGTCCGAAAATGTTAGACAAGTCTTGAATCGAGAGTTTGAGACAAATAATGACAACGAATGGCAATTGTCTGAAGAAGTAGATGAAAATGTAGTCAATGTTAACATCAAATCAGAAGATAATTTTCTCCAATCCTTTCAAAACAATGGCATCACTCCAGAGATCACCGAAGGATCAAATAATCAGAGTCTGAGGTCTTTTCGTAGACAAACCCATAGAGAAACCAATGACAAGATTATCGATGGCTCTGAAGAAGCGATTGTCACCACAAATGACAAACATTTGCCGAAAAGCGAAGATAATTGTGATCCAAACCAAGAAATTTTGGTATACAATGAAGAATATGAAGAACCAAATGAAGACCCAAACCAAGAAACAAACCATAACTCTTCGCAGGTCTTTGAGACCGATGTCGGCGACCAAGAGTTGGTTCCACTGCCAAGTGTTGGTCTATTTTCACAACTCATGCGATTCGGTTCGGTTGAAAACACTCGAATCGGCGGTCAGTCGACGGCCAGCAAACCTGTCGAGTGTATGGTTTGTAATAAGACATTCAGTTTTAAGACTAACGCCCGAAGACATTTGCGGCAAATCCACGGAAGAAGTGATTTCGCCAAACAATTAGTACATCAAAAAGAGACCACAAACCGAATATCACCTAAAAGATCGACATTAATGACGCGAACTGTTGGCCAGTCTTTGCCGACCAAACAATTTAATGTCTCTCACATGAGATTTAATGCTAGAAAGCATTCACAGAATATGGACAACAATTACGGCCAATTGGCCACTGAAATGATCGGAACTGATGCGAACCGACACCCGAAACAGTACCGCAAACCGGCATCACTTATATGGCATCGATCGTTACGGAAGAACCAAACAAATCGGCATTTATTAGAGTCAAAGAAGTTTAAGTGTAATGTCTGTAACGCGAGATTCACTTCTTCGTCAAACGCCAGAAGACATATACGAAATGTCCATCAAATAGGAGACTATTCCGAAATCACTGTACAGCCGACCAACACTCAGAAGCAGCCGAAGGAGTGCCACAAACCTAACCAATCTATGCATCTCTCGGCGGCAAATATGCCGACCAGTGGTCAGTCATCGAACGTCAAACAGTTTGAGTGCAGTATTTGTAATATGAGATGCAGTTTCTCGTGTAATATGAAAAGACATGTGAGAAAAGTCCATAAAATAACCGATTGTTTGGACCAATTCGTGCTGAAGTGTGACGAAGCACACAGTCTTCACAAGAATGACCAACAGAACAATCTTAACACCGAATCAATGGGAGCTCTGAGTGATGACAAGTCCTCTCCCGACGGAACCAAAAGACCTGTACTTATGTGGGACTTTGATTGAGAACAAACCCAAAGCCAATTTTAACTTCCAAAATATGTCTCTCAAGTTGTCATTGATTATTGTAAACGATATTTTCGATAAATTGATTGATGAAAACAAAAGATTATTAAATGAATTGATTTTCGCCGATAAATGTCTTAAAGTATTGATTGAATTAAAGTCTTTTATTGATTTAACTGAAGATAATTTCGCTTTCTTATTGTCAATCATTTGAAATTTCTTAATAATTAGCACATGGGTGACATTTAATCTTGCTAAATCAAGAACTGATTTAGTGATCAATTAATCTCTTCGTCCCTTTCAAAAATCTTCAAATTCGGTAAGTGGTCTAACTAGAGCTAACTAGATCACTCTGGCTCTGATACTTATTAATGATTTATTAATACTTCTAATATAATTATTTTTATAAAAAAGTTTTTTTTCGATTAGTTTTAAATTGAATTATCTCAATATTGTATCGAATCATGTTTAGTACATGTTATATACCATAAGTTTATCATCGATGAGAAATTTACCATATTGGAAATTTTATCACAATTCAGTGATACTAAACCACTGAACATATGATCTGTCCATCAAATCAACTGACAATGATTTGTCATTTTGTTAGACAAACACAAAAATGTCGTTTTCATCAATGGATAGCAAACAAAACCAAATCGTAAAACAAATTAAAACTAAATTATTTGATGAATTCAATAGAAATAAAATCGATTATCATATTTGGGATATCGAGAGAATAGAAACCAATGATTGGGAAATCGAGAGATTTGTTATCGAATACCAGACCGAAGACAAGGCTTACGAAGAAGTGGTCAGAGCTCTGAAGTGGAAGAAGAAGTTCGGAGTTCACGACAGAAGTGATGACTACTTTCCCAAAGAGTTTTACGAAGTTTTCGAAAGGGAGTGCTTCGGACGGGACAGAGAGGGACGGCTTATTGTGTGGGAGAGTCAGAGGAATGACCAGAAGATAACTGGTTTTCAAGGTATTCATAGATATTCCTACAAATTCTTTACCAAATATTTCACAGAACTATATAAACAGTTTTTGGCTCATCTGATCAATCGAGTAGACACAGAGTCGGGAAGGGATGGCTTCACTCTGGTGTCGGACATAAGAGGCGGTGGTCTGTCGAGTGTTAACATGGAATTCATGAGATTCCGTATCGAACTCTTCAAACACTATCCACAAGGACTGAGACGAGTGATTGTCTTAGATCTGTCGCCTGTCCTCTACTTTGTGACAAAACTGATCACATCGTGGGTTCCCTCGCATATCACCCATAGATTGAAATTCATTAAAAGAGAAGATTTGTCGCAATTTATAGACTCGGATGTGATTCCCGTCAGACTCGGAGGAACTCGACTACAGTCTGGCTATCGATCGGACCTCAAGAATATGAGACAATTGAATGATTTGGGTCTGAATTACAAACAAATCAACAAATTCTATGAAAAACATAATCTTAATAAAGAATAAAAATGAGGGTGGGGGGGTGCAAACCGAATACATATACTACATCCCCTTCGGTAAATGTAGTAAAAAGTATGAGTCTGAGCGAAAAACGCTTCTTTTACGAGATGATCATTCAATAAGGTAGAGATGAAAAATTCCGAGATTCTAATTTTGAAAAAAATTAAACTCCCAATGCATTTGTTATCAATAAAGATTATGTTATAAAATTTACTTAATCAAGCTTACATATCCGAAATGTCACATTGATAGCTTATCCTGAATGTCATTTTGATAAAGTAATCAGTTTCATTTTTATGAAAAAGTTTACCACGAACTATATGAGTTCAATTTGGTAAATAATACCAATACAATCAAGTCAAATTAAATAGAAAGCTTACCATGATATCTTCAAGTGCAATAATTTTTGCATTATGCCTTGCACAATTATCATCGATTGTTCAATCTATCAATTTATGTGGTGATTGGTATCAATACAAAGATGTCAAGTGTATCAAAGTAGTCGAGAAGACGGTCACCGAAGATGAAGCCCTCCAACAATGTCTTAAGTTAGAGAGCAGTTCCGGTCTTCTCACCATTCACTCCAAGGAAGAACAAGAGGTCATCAATAGTCTACTTCTTAAGTCGAACAAAGTGTCCGACAGGGCGTGGATTGGCCTCAAGTACGAGAACGGGTCGTTCGGGTGGTCGGACGGCACAGCGCTGGACTTCACTGATTGGGCCGAAGACGCAGTGAAGGACGGATCCGACCCTTGTGTACAGGTCTCGACAGTGGAGCCCACTTTAGGCAAATGGACGGACGAGTCGTGCAAAAAGACGGCATTAATTGTGTGCCAAAAGAAACAGGAATTGAATTTAAATGTATTGCGATTTGCGATCGAAAACATCACAGAAACCTATGAGAAGATAATCACTGACCAGAAGAAGGATATCGAGAATCTGAAGAACAACATCCTTCCAATCGGTTTCATATACACACAACTTCCCAATCAGTCTGAGCCACAGGACTTGTGGGCAAATACTAAGTGGACTGAAGTGACAGAAGAATATTCCGGTTTATTCTTCAGAGCTGAAGGCGAGGGCTCTGAAGCTTTCGGTCAAGTTCAGCAAGCTAATCAATCTGTTATATCTGATTGGCAAGCTCAATACAATACAGCTTACAATAGTGGTCAAAATGAACCGACCCCGGCCAAGTTGGGTTTCAACCAAGGTAATTGGTCGTCTGCTGTTCATAATTACCAATATTACATCTATAACCTGGCCTTTTATGAGACCATGGGTGAGGCGAGGCCTAAGAATACCGCTGTCCGTATTTGGAAACGTGTGCGATAAGTTAGCATGCTCAATTTTAATTGATTTAAACTAATTAAGACGATGTTAATTTGAAAATGAATAAATTTTGGTTAACTAACTGGCTTATGATAACCTTGTTTTTATTTCACGAATTTCGTCTCAAATAAAGATTCAGTTATTTGAGACTAAAACTAAAAATCAATTGTCCAGGTCATCGGGTTCACGATGATCTCCGCTTTATGTAAAAGACATCGATGTCCAAGACATAAAGTTGATAACATGATGAATCCGAAGACTTAGACAATTGATTTCAAGTCAAATTGTAGAGGAAAACACGTTATACAAATTGAACAAGCTTCAAAATCTTTAGTTGTCCGATGCCAATTCACAAATGTATGGAGGTGGTGGTATGGGTGGATATGGAGGCAAAGCGGAAATTAATCTATTATGGAGGTTATGGACGCACAGGCGGTACGGAAGCTATGGTGACGGAAGTTCCGGTGGCTATGGCGGTAAAATTATCTTCTTTTAAATTACGGTAATTTGAAAAATAAAGCACCTCGTAATTTGAAATTGAGATGATTGTTAAAATGTGTTTATTAATTATTAATACAGTATTAAAAACAATAAAATTTACTAGATAAAACAACCCAATTTAAATTATGTAACCTCGCAAAAACATCTCTTATTCAAATTGCTTGAACTTTAAGTTTCTATAAGTAATTCTATATTTCAAAGTACAATATTCATCAAAAGTTGTGTATTTTGTTTCAATCAAATTAGCTCGATCTAATTCATAAACAGCATTGTCAGTTGATGTAATGATTGACTGGTATTTGTCATAATATATAACATCAATATCGTTAAACATTTCAGATGATACAATTCTCCTCAACGATTTTTGATCTAGTATAGTTTTGGTTGATATTTTGTTCTCCAAGTAATACAAAATACCATGTTTAGATAGAAAATATGTGATATGAAAATCTCCTCTAATTTTGATGATATGTAAATCCCTCATAAAATCAATCATACACAAATGGTGTGAAGTTTCTTTGTGAACTAGACAATTTTTGCTTGGTCGTCCCCAATTAAAAACATCATGGTCATCGGTTATAACAAAGAAATACCTGAAATTGCAATAAACATGTATGATGGTAAATTTTTTAAATTCAGTTATCTCTATCGGGTTAATCGAGGCCACAGGTATACCAGTGACATACGAATGATCTTGGTGATTATAGTGCAACCAAATGAAAACAGATTTCTTGTCAGTTTGAATGATTGCAGTATCTCGGTCAAAGTGCATATCAATAATTTTAAGCTTATTTTTCGAAAAATAATCTAGATACTTGGGTTTTAGTATTGTATAATCTTCTTTGATAATATTATCTGATTTTTGCAAGAATGTGCTAGCTCCCCAATAATAAATCTCCATGTTACTAGTTAAACCTATTGCTATAGAAAACATTTTCTGGTTAAACTCGATTATATGTTTACCACATAATTCGCTTATTTCATAAGGCTGATTAATATAACCCTTTTGACCGTTACCTAGTTCACCTCTTGAATTGACACCAAGCGAAAAGACTCTATCATCTGTAGTTACAAAGAGCATACTTTTCTTGTCAGAAAATGTAGAGAAAATGAAAAAATTATTAATAGTTTGTCTCAAATTTTTTGGTATTTTGAATGCGATCCTAAAGTCATTTAAATTATTACCTTGGTAGAATCTCTCACAAAATAATTTCCAATCATGATTAATGAGAGTATGATGCTGAAAATTAGGTGGAGTATACTTATCAGCAATTTCTTTGAGCATCACTGATAAAATTGAGCATGATGGCCTTTCACCAGGGTTTGTTTCTTGCATGGATTTTATTGCTGTGTTAATCTGAGTAACATCATCATTTAAGTGGAAATCATCTTTGCAATTCGAAAAATCGAAATTTAAAACGTTTTCAAACAGTTCACTGAGAACTACGCCTAAACTGTAAATGTCAATTTTTTCATCATAGTCATTTGTGGCCAATTCGGGTGCCATGTATCCTCTTGTTCCGATCGATGTCTCATCTTGTAAAGAAGTTTCTTCCTTGGTGTTTTCACTATAAATAGTATTCACATATTCTCTCTTGGATAGTCCTAAATCACCAATTTTAAGTTCGTAACAATTCTGGTGATATTTCAAAAATATATTTGCTGGCTTCAAATCTCGGTGAATTAATTTTTTAATGTGCAAAAAATTCATTGCTTCTACCATTTGCATTGTCAGTGATAAATTGACAAGGTACTCTTCTGTGTTGGTGAGTTTGGCGGCAACTTTTCTCTTCATCAACTTATCAAGTGTTTCGTCACATAACTCCATTTGCATGTATAGAAATTCAAAATCAAATTGTTTTTCTACCCAGAATTCGTATATTTCAACAAGATAGTCACAATTTGTCCTTCTCATCAGTTCTAGCTCATTTTGCTTTTCGATCAATTTCTTATGCATTCCAGACATAAGCACTTTTTTCAAGGCAAAATTTTCGCCATCAATGTTCACCTTGTAAACGCGGCCATAACTTCCATTACCAATTAAAGTCTGATCTTTTATATTCCTTTTATTGAGAAACTTGGTCTCTTTTTTAACTAGGATTTTGATTTTGAATTGATCGTAATTTTCAAACTTTGATTTAACAATGCTGTTATCATCAATTGTGTAGAGCACATCACCACTTGTAACAAGAACAATGTTATTCTCAAATGATAGGAGCTTGTTGAATTTTTCGTTGCTTTCTAGCTTAATTATTGCCTGTTGTTCTTCACCTTGTTGCTTTCCAAAAACATAGACCTCACCACTAGAAGTCAATGCGAATGAATTTTTGGTTTTTGAAAAACCATTTTTCGATGTTTTGATCGCAACAACATTCTTGTCCAGAAGTACATTGATAATTCGAGGCTCAATCTGAATATCTCGATAATCTTCATTGTTTATATCGTTGAAAATCGAATAAACAATATTGTTTTCACTGAATATTAAGACACAATTGAAGTAATCGCTGTAATCCACTGATTTTATATCGATGTTCTTGCAACATTCTATTATTTCCGGTAGAACTATATCCTTGATATTAAATACACCTAATTTTTTGTGGATTACCTTTCTGCCAAACATATATAATTCACCATGCTCAAACAGAATTAAAGTCACACAATAACCGACAGTGATTTGCTTGATGATTCTGCCACTTATATGGAAATTAACTTCACCTGGCTCAAGAAATTCCCCGGCTCTTGTTCTGAATCCTCTTCCGAGTTGACCATAATTGTTTTCGCCCCACGAATATAGCTTGTTCATCTTGGAACTATAGCCTAAGCAGAAAGTTTTACCAATGTAAAATTTGTCGATCTTCTTATTGCACAACGAATTGACCTTGTAAGGTTGGATCACTCTGACGTCGTGTCCCATACACAAACGACCATGCTCATTCTCACCGATCACATAAATTTCATCACTGGTTGTCACAAAAATTAAATTATAATCACCAAAAACCTCATAGATTTTCAAACCAACTTTAAGGTGTTGTGACATTTGACGATAAGCGTAGAGTTTATCAAGATGATTTTCCATTTTCACAACAATATATGGTTAATAAAATAAAAATATTTTCACCTAATTTCTCTTGGGTATGGGATACTACCAGAAAATGTATGATAGATTATAAGAAATCAGAAACAGAATAACATACAGACTTGTTATCAGTTGAATGGTTCTAGTATCATTGCTTATCGTGTGTTAACATGGTAAAACGAAATTATGTGTGCAGCTCAATGTTATTGAAAAGCAATGCGCACATTTCCAACGTAATCATCGTTATCAGGTAAATTTAGCCTTGAGTCAATTAAGTTTAATCTCCTAAGAAAATCGGTGACGCTTTGCACCAATCACCTTGGTGCTTCAAATTAAGTAAACCATTGTTTAGATTAGAAATTAGTGTCCGAATAGATATGTTTTGAAAACTGTAATTTTGAATAAAGCTCTCGGATATAACTAATTGGTTATCAATTAGGGAATAGGAAATGAAATTTGATCCCAAAACTTCTCGTCTGCTATTATGTATCCCTTTTTAAGCCCTTTATGAAATTACCTCTGCGTGCACCGCCCATTTCTGGGTCTTGATTCCTACCGTGATGAATTTGCAATGAATAGAAAAATAATTTCAGTTATTGTTTTGAGAGATTGAGTTTCGATAAAACGGAAACCAATTTCATCCTTACATCAGAGACCAAATATTATTATCAAAAATTTATTATCTATTTATTCTATTAACACAAATGCCTACAAATATTTTTCAGTTTAGTTTAATTTAATCTCCAGTTTAGTTACAATTCATCGATAAAAGGAAATTATTTATTTTAAAAAATTAAAATACTATTTATTTATGTTTTCTCATATGAAGCCTAAGATTACCGGCAGTTATACACCGATACTGACATCCGGGCCAATGACAGGCGTGACGTTTGTCCCCCTTATGGACGAGAAGATGGTTTTTCATATTTTGCTTAGTCTTAAACCGTTTGTCACATTCGGGCCAAATGCAGGCAAACTTGTATTCAGTGCTATGTTTAGCCGAATGTGCATTCAATGCAAATCTGGTCCGAGAGGTGTACTCACAACCGGGCCATTCGCACCGGTGTCTGATTGATGAATGCATTACTAGAATATGTTTTTTCAAATTATTTTTATTAGTGAAGGCTTTATCGCAGCCCTCGTTCGGACACTTGTGGTTTCGTTCGGTTTGGAAATGGATTTTGAGGTGTGTTTGGAGTTGAGGTTTAGTTTTGAAAGTCTTATCGCATCCCTCGATATCACAACTGAAAGGTCTGTCATTTGAATGGATCAGTAGGTGAACTGAAAGCTGGCATTTATAGGGTGTCTTAAAATCACAGTCCTTGTGCTCACAAACAAATGGCTTCCCTTTGAAGTGAAAATCTCTTCGATGTTTATTAAACGCTTCTTCATTTTTGAATAGTTTATTGCAATTATCGATATCGCAAACCATCGGCTGATCCAATAGTTTGTGTGAGTGATTGTAATGTTGTTTGAGATAGTATTTATTCGGGTATTTCTTCCCACAATGGGAACACTCGTAAGGCTTATCGCCGGTGTGTTTGTTGAAGTGTTGGCTCAGTTGTACCCGACCTTTGGTCCTATAATCACATCCGGGGTAATGACAGACATACTTCTTGACTCTAAACACATGACAACTATGTCTATGAAATAATAATTTACGAC
>JAQGAJ010001105.1:0-11005 GCA_034689365.1 Liebstadia similis
ATGATAAATCTAATGATACCAAAATTATCTTGCTATTGCGATACATTTTGGGAAACCTTGTTATTTAGGCAAAAATTATTATTCGTGTGGTTTGGATACAGAATAATGTAAATACTTGTTTTAATTAAATTAATAAATAAGAATGTTTTGTAATTCAAACAAATCAATATAACTTTCATCGATCAGGAGAGTAAAGAACATTCCTGTAATATATTGCTAACAATTGGCGTAGAGTTTGGAATAAAAATGAGAACCAAACCAAATAAATTCAAAATCACCGAAACTAATCGGAAGAGCCCTCGGTGTGGGTCATCACATGTGGTGAAGACTCTGTTCGCGATTGTCTGCACAGTTGTGATGATCTTCCACACGAGTGAAGTGCTGTCGGATTACCTTCGCTTCGATTCTATGATAATGATTGAGAACGAGAGCCACAGTCTGTCGATCGCCGTTCCGGCCATTAGTATCTGTCAGAAGTATCCGCTCCTGAAAATTGTTCGCGAGAACCACGAGTCTAATATTCGATTACCGGTGAAGTATGTCTTAGGTTTGAAAAAGATTGGCTTAATATCAATATATAAAGGTGTTATTTCGCTCGATATCCGCACATATAAACACAAGATGAAGCCCAAGTTCAAAATGTTTAATATTCTGAACACAAAGTTTGAGAATATCAGCGAAGAAACTATTCGTTGTTTGCTTGACAACGAACAGACCGATTGTCACCCGAGCTTCTCGTCCACGGGATCTATGTCTCAGTGCCAGACATACTTCAGTGAAATCGGAAGCGATGGAAGAATTGTTGAGAGATCGGAGCGTATCTTAAGGAAGAATGGTATGACCGTAGAGGTCAGCAAAATTGCATTCTTTGCCTTCAACTTCACTGATTACTACCGCGACAAAGTTGGCCTCAAAGATATCGAACCATTTGTAATAGTTCATAGCCCAAGAGCTTTGGTCAGCTCTGAGACGGCCGCCTATACTGCCCGTAGATTCGTCTTAAGACCTAACAAGAGCTTTGATCTGTCGTATAGCAGGAAAACGACAGTAAAACTTCAGAAACCATATCAAACGGATTGTCATTATTACGGATCTCCAGTCAACTCAACCGATATCTACGGCCACTCGAGAGAGATGTGTCTCAACCAATGCGTGTTAGACCGGATCGTAACCCGGTTTGGATGTCTCATCACTACAGTTGATGTGATTCGTGACGACAAGTATAGTCAAATGAAGATTTGTAACTCAACCGTTCTCTTCGGTACATCGAAGAACAATGTCTATGAGACTGAGTTCATGTCTCGGATCTATTGTCACAAGATTTGCAAACCCGAGTGCTATGAAGAAGTCTATGACTACAATCTTGACGAAGTGGAAGATCCGAATCTCTTTGACATATTCAATATCTCTTACAACAATTCAGACATGTCTTTCATTAACGTCTTGACGAAGAAGACCTCCGAAAGTCTTCACTATCACTCGCCGAAGATGAAGCTGACAGACTTCTTGTGCTGCATCGGTGGTCTCTTCAGTCTATGGCTCGGACTTTCAGTTCTCAATCTTTACGACTTCATTACTTTCATTTATCTTTCGTGCAAAAGAAATAATAATTGAAACACAGTATAAATTAAAATAAACCGATCGATAATAATGTTTATTCCCTTCTATTAAATTCAGTTTATCGAGAATCGATATTTTCACACAAAAATGTTTTTATTTTACAAACAAAATGAATTGATTAAAAGAATTATTTGTTTGTTTAGTACAACTAAAAGAAACTTTCACTCAATTGAATTACTTTTTACGGAAAACATCCGAAATGATTTGAAGATTTGAAACATAAGAAATGCATTGATTGCACAGTTGATGGCAATTGTGGTGATGATAGTGATTGTGGTTCTGTCCAAATGAACCGAAGACCCACAATAGTGAAGATACGACCGATCACTCGGTCAGTCTTCTCAGTTCAACCAATCGCTCGCTTTAAGGCCCGCAAACGGAACCCAATATGTGTGGACTCGAAATCGATCAAAATATTTAAACTAATCTTTGCTTTGATTTGTTTCATCATTTTATTGTATCAATCGATTCAATTGATTACAACTTATTTGAATTTTGAGACAACGATAATGATTGTGACAAATCCCAAAAATCATATCGTAGAATATCCCGCGATTAGTATTTGCGAGAGACTTCCCCGATTGGAAGTTGTCTTCGTGGACGGCCAAACGCATATCGTGAGAATACCGATTCCTCAGATGAAGCTCTTTATGGACAAAGGATGGGCCAAACGTGAAGAGGGAAGTATGAAAGTGAAATTAGCAAATGTTTGGGATCAAGTCCTTCAGATGGAGAAAGAGGAAGGTTTGGGAAAGATCAAAGACTTCTTCGGACCGGTTGATGGCGAGAGCATCGAATGTGTTGATCCCGGTGTCAACAAAACCAGATGTGATCCAAGTTTCCACTCCTTAGGAGCGGTCTCTCAGTGCCGCACATATTTCGGTCAAATCGATCCCAACGGACGAGTTGTCAACCGATGGACGAGAAAAATAGAAAAGTCTATCGAAGAGGACCATAATGTCATTGCAATGTTTGCCATCAATTTCACGGATTTAGATAAATCGAAGAACTTCTTGATTGACAAAGAAGTTTTCGTTGCAGTACACGAGTCAAAGGAGTTCGCGGCCGACAAAATAACTACATTTGCTTCTCATCGGCTCCTTTTGAAGAATAATCAGAGCCATGAACTGTCTTTTGTCACCAAAAGGTTTGTCCGTTTGCCGAAACCCTATGAGACTGATTGCCATAATTACGAGATAGAAGTGAACTCAAAGGATATCTACGGTCTGT
This sequence comes from Liebstadia similis, assembly GCA_034689365.1. NCBI lineage: Eukaryota > Metazoa > Arthropoda > Arachnida > Sarcoptiformes > Liebstadiidae > Liebstadia > Liebstadia similis. Next base: position 2,851 of record JAQGAJ010001105.1, read on the forward strand.
CCCGAGAGTTATGTCTTTTGAAGTGTAGAACAGATATGATTTACGATCGGTTCCATTGTCTTCAGGAACAGTTCAATGTCATATACGGCCAACCGTTCACAGAACTCGATAATTGTAATTCGAGTATTTCAATGAATGTCACTCCGGGAGGAATATATGAAATCGATTGGCAAAACGTATTGAAATGTCATCGCATTTGTAAACCGGATTGCGTTCAAGAGTTGTATACTTTTGAGTTGAATAAAGTCACCGAAAGCTTTGATAATATGATTTTCGGGCACAAGAAAAATGATGCCGACTTCGGGTACTTAACCGTATTCGCCAATAATATGGCTCAACTCAGTTACCACTATCTGCCGAAAATGAATTTGACTGACTTCTTGTGCAACATCGGCGGTCTCTTCAGTCTTTGGCTCGGATTGTCTGTCCTCTCGATATACGACTATATGGCGGCCATCGGTTCGGCTCTCAATAGAAGACTCAAACTCTATATTAAGTGAATTCAATGATAAGTTTATTATCACTTTTAATATATCTCTCAATAATTTCATAAATACTGATAAATCTCAACAAATAATAAGATTTCAACAAAATATAAAACTAAACAAAATTAAAAGCGATTTAAATCAAAATTCAGGAATAAATACATAAGTAATCAAAAACTGTGGAAATACTGAAATCAAAATTTGCAAATAAAATAATTGAATCACAAATTGTTTTATCTCTGAAAAAAGTTATCAAAAATAATTGAAAAAGAGGTGAAGCGATGGAAACGATTCTAGTCTTGGAAGAGATCGAGCGGAGGCTTCAGAAGTGTTTCCCTATAAGACTTGGTGTAACTCCTCTGGAGTTTTGCCAAATAGAAGAATATCAACGAAACGAAGACAATTATCATCAGCTTTAGGATCGGATGGTTAACCCACGCGTCCTTATAGTTGGAAACGTAGTCCCACGCGATTAAAGCCATTCCGGCCACGAGACCGATGGCCGCTCCGATCCACGGGATCTGATAGTCGTATGCCATCTGTTTCTGAAGCCTTTCGATGGCTTTCTTAATCGTATCATTGATTTCGAGTTCATATTTAGTCCGATTGGAGATTCGGTCGGATATGAACCGAAGGGCCAAATGGTATGACTTAATGGCCTCTTCGTAGAGCCCGCACTCGAACTGAACGGACGCCCGTCGGAGGTATCCTTTGAACCAATTCGGCTCCAATTCAATGATCTGTTTCGCGTCTTCGATGGCGTAATAGTATTGATCGAGTTTAAGGAACGCCAGACTCCTGTTGGCCAACATTTTAGCCGAACTCGGCTCCAGTTTGAGGCCATGAGTGTAGTGGAGAAGAGCTTCCGCGTACTTCTTGTCGGCCATACATTGGTTTCCCTTCAGTCGAAGTTCTTCGGCTTTCTTCGGGTTCGGGTCTTCGGCCTTCTTCGGACTCATGTCTTCGGCTATCGGTGGACACAAATTGACATCAAATTAGTGTTTGTTTTGGATTTGATTTCAAATTTGATATCAAATCCAATGTTTCGCTCATTTCTTATCGACGTTTGCGCTCAAAAACAATCAATAATTTGAACAAAAATTTCAGACAAAATGTATTAATGATTGCGGTCTTCACACAAATCACGTGACTATGAGGCCGACGACTGACCCGAAACACCGGTTCTTCGCGATTGACATCAAAGACCTGATTGTTATCATCGATAGTGAAGATGTCAGCGATGGTTATGATCTTAACTATGGTTCACATTATCTAAAACTTTTTGAGCTTAAAATCGATCCAAAAGTTAATTTACATTTTTGTCATGATTATCATTTAAATTACTAAACATTTGATAATGAACTGGAAACTAATTGTGTTTAGCATAATTAGCATGATCATTTCAATGTTTGACACCATTATGGTTTATTACTTCTAATCACGCGTTAAATAATTAAGATATTCTGTTTGTTTGTTTGCAAATAAAAATAATTTAATTACATCAGAAAAGCTATCGATTTAATAAAACTTTTTAGAAAATGATTGAAACAAATAAATCAATCTTTGCATAAAATTTTCAAATGTTTTTCGACACAAATGAATGATAGATCTAAAGTCACCGAATGGTAAATATAATCAATGGAACAGAATTTCAAACCACACCTGTAATGATAATGATTCTAATGGTCTTGAATTCCTGAACGAGAGATGTATTGATCGCAAAAACTGATCGATAACTATCAAGAAATGTTTTATCGCTGACACGCTTTCGCAAATAGGTCTGAGAATATCGACAAAACAACTGAATTTGATTTATACTTCATTCTCGTTTGAGAAGAGCTCAGAATTTACAGAATTCTCGATAATTAATGAGTTCTAAAAATGTGTTAAACTTAGTGCTAAAGCAATGGCTGAACACTTGTTCATCCATTGATCAACAAGTGATCAAATGATTGATCAAATGATTCTTTAGTTTTATTCCATTTTTCATATATTTTGAGGACATTCTAACCGAAACAAAGAATATTAGTTCAATGAGTAATCAACTAATCATGTAATTAATCGAAATAAAGACAATCAGACATTGAATTTTCGTAACAAATACTTTGGTATGCTTTACATCAACTTATTGTTTGAGTTCACACTAATTGCGATAATCTTTTATTAGTTTGTTTTGTGTTCAGTAATTAAATTGAGTCAACAAATCATATCATGTGTTGAAGTGTTTGGTCTCTTCAGTGAATCGGATTCGAGATAATGTTAATTGTGGTTAGTATTGACACTAAGACTCGTTACCACTATCTCATCAAATGAAAGGTAATTCTCGAAACGGAATTTGATCTCAGATCAGGTCCGATAAAGTTCTCCGATAAAGTTGAGAATTAAATTCTTACCTCAATTAGTGATAATTGAATTACATAAACATATAAATTGCAAGATATGAATAGTTGAGGTCATTTGATCATTGTTTGAACCACAATGAGAAAGATTGTTATATTGCGATCATATGTCGGAAAAATTAAACAAACTTTTCATTTAATTAACAGATTTGACCCAAATTTCATAAATCGGAAAATAGTTAATAAACGTGAAGATTATCTCAATTTTAAAGTTAAGCCAATAAATAACTGAGTCGTCAATCGATCGCTGGATAAGTATTATCCGAAACTTTGAGCTCTGATAATGAGTTAATCCGTTGTCGGAAAAGAAATCTTTTTACATATGAACGACAAATCGCTATCATTTCTAAGGATAAGAAAGTTTTCAACCGTTTTGTCAAATGTTATGACAAATTAAAATCAATGACAACCAAAATGTCAGACAATTGTGAAGAAACCTCCGAAAGAAAGTATTCTTTGACCGAAGAGAGCATTCAATCGGTATCTGAGAAGAAACCAGTTTTCAAGAATTTTGTTACTCGTCTTCAGTTCGCCTCTCGATTATCGCGAGCGCAAAGAAGTGGTACCGAAGAAGAGACAGATGTTGTCGCCAATGACAATGAGATCAAACACTTCGCCCGAAAGTCCTCACAAGGGAAGACTAATAAGAGATCGAAACGTCCGACAAGATTAACGTTAAGACAGTTCAGTGAATTGAGTGCGAAGAAGGGTTTCGGACGTTTGGACTCAAAACTATCCGATTTGAGTGTCAATGAAGACGATGATTACGACAACGGCATTATCTCTGACGGAACCATTCATTTCTGGAATAAATTCCGTTTCGATGAGGTCTTACTTAAGTCTTACTAATACTAAACTACTATTCACTAACCATAAACATCCCAAACATAGGGCCATCCCTTCCTCAGAGTCTGTCCGAACGCGGACATCGAAATGATGTCGAAAGTGATGCACAAGTGTTGGGCTCTGGATGTGCCCAAAATTGTAACATTCATTGTCTCAAACAAAAGTGATTCAAAGCATTGGACAAATCCGAGACAAATCAAGAATTTTCAAAAAGGACTGATCGAAGTAAGGATTGTATCGATTGCTTACGATTTACACGATTAAAAACATTTATCTCGAAAAGGCTGCCATTTCTACAAATATGTGGGTTTTAACAAATGGTCTGAACACTGGTGTCGCGAATCTGATCGGGAATGCCGTCAAAAACGAAACCAACAAAATGAGAATCAAAAGCACGTTAAAGAACCGGAATTTAACTAATTTGATAGGAATTGTCACCGAAGACGACCTGAGATACGGAGAGTTGATATCGGAAATTGAAAAAGTAAGTTACATCGAGTATAAGTTACGGGAAGAGTATAACAATCTGACCACTTGTGGATCAATTAGAATCAAATCAATTTGGAAAACGAAGGCATTTCTTATGACAATAAATATGAATTGAATGAAAATCACACGCATTTCGTAATTATAAGAGACAGACATAAGTCCGGTAATTGTGTGGACGCTATGATCATGAAGTTCGCCGAACTTCTGACCAGAGAGTCACTCGTCTCTCACAAAACTAAATGTAAGAATCGATATTCAAATCAGTTGAGACTTTAAGTGATTGATAATCTTTGGCAGTGATGGCGACTCCGGATTCGTTGGATTCGGAGCTAACAATAGAGACGACTGAAGTGCCGGTCGTATCGATTCTGGTCGAAGGAGACCGCGAGACCATTAAACTAGTGCTCGATCTCATCAAAAGACATATTCCAGTTGTGGTACTTCGAGGAAGCGGTGGAATCGCAGATCTGATTGCCTTCGCTTATCTTGAGATTAGTCAGCGCTCGCCTGATCTCAATTCATGGGATTTGGAATTCATTGACCAATACTTGAAACCAATGCTAACAAAAAAGATTATTTATTCTTATAATGATCTCAAAGATAATACTCTGACCAGAAATCTATTGCGGGATCGGATCATCGAATGTATTCGTCTCTGTAAGAGTGAGGAACGGATATATCTGACGGTCCTTAATATGCATAACACCTCGTCCTGTGATCTGCAAAACCTGAGCCAACACTTACTCTTGGCTTTACTAAAGTCGAGGCAATCAAATGATATGAAGTCGATGGAGAACTTCCTCAAAGACCTGGAGCTGACGATGGACTGGAACTGCGCTCACGTCGCCAAAGATGTGATTTTCGGCAAAAACCCGAAAAATATTCACCGATTAGATAAAAATCTGTTCGAATCGGCTCTGATTCGTGAGGACAGAGAAGAATTTGTTGAACTCTTTCTGAGTTCGGGCTTTCAATTACACGGTTTTCTGTCCCCTTCGAGGCTCAACAGACTCTTCAAACTGATCCACGACAACGAATTCTTCAGAACTATTTGCTGGGAAAACATTTTAGGCCGACCGACGAATACCCGACCAAACAAACACTTCATCGACAATGACCTGAATTGGTTGATAGAGTTGTGCACCGGTTTAGACAATTTCGTAAACACCGAACACTTGCGCCTAAATGTGATGGGTTTGTACCCAATCGACAGTCTGTCCGCTGAACGCAAGGCTCTGACCCTTTTGGCCATTTGGTCGGTTATGCAGAACAGACACGACTTGTCTAAAGTGCTTTGGAAGCATTCCGACCAACCCGTCCACTTGGCTCTCGTCATATCAATGATCTTCGACCGACTTTCGTGGTATGCCGTCGACACTAATGTCAAATCAGATCTGAAACAGAAGTCCCGACAATTTGCTGATTACGCCAATGGAGTGCTCGATGTCTGCTATAATGAAGACTCGAATCGGGCCAACAATGTCTTGAATCAGTCGATCCACGACTGGAACTATAAAACAGCGGTTGATATCGCAGCGAATGCGCAATTGAGACAATTCTTAGGCCATCCTTGTTGTCAAAAATTCCTGACCAACACATTCCTCGGGAATATCCGAATTCGAGAGATTAATTGGGGGTTCTTTACGATTCCCCCGTCAGTCAAAATCATATTATGCGCTCTCTTAGTGTTTCCACTCTTTCTTTGGGTTCGATTCTACGTAAATGACATCGAAGTGACTGAAAATAATTGCAAAGAAGAAGAGTTGGAAGAAGTGTTCGATGAAATGTATTACGAAGAGAATATTGAGAATAAATCTGTTTCGGGTGTCAGCGATGGGACCATTGATCAGATGAAAGTCGGTTACGTTAATCCAGTTTCAAATGGTATTATCGATGGCTCTCAGAATAAAGAGAATCCCCGAAGTACTAAATATAACCATTACATCCGAAACAAGATGTTTATGTCGAAACAGCCGCCTCTAAATAAGATGATAGTCATGTTCTTCTCGGCGCCGATAACCAAGTTCTATATATCCCAACTCTTTTACATCCTATTCCTACCTCTGCTGTCGCTGTCAGTTCTGTACCCGAGTTGTGGTCATTGGAAACTCGATTTCTTGGTCTGCTTTTGGTTAACCATTTTGTGCGTCGATTACATCCGAAGGACTTATATTCTGTTCAAGAAATACACAGCGATTCCAATGTTTCCTAAAATTCTTGAAATCAGTTTAATTATTGTATTCATAGTCTTGTTTGTGATCAATAGAGTTCTTGTGATACATATCTACTCTCCGTATACACAAAAACTTCTTCTATCGATAGGACTCTTGTATTTCTATTACCGATTGATTGGCATATATTTGCCGATCAGTTCAACTCTGGGACCACTTCTTCATCGGTTGAAACTCATGATTACCGTTGATTTCGTAAACTATATGCGGATCGCGGGTCTGGTCATATTGAGTAATATGATAGTGATTCAGGCCGTCCTCTATCCCGACGGTGAACTGTCTTTGGAGAACTTCCACAAAGCCTTTCACCGCGCGTTCTTCTCCTTATGGCTCACACCTGTCCTCGAACTCGAAAGTGAGTTCAATTCTTGTTCACTAACCCTAAAATGTGTATCAAATTTATAGCCAACCCTTACTGTGAGACACAGACCATCCACGAGCCCCAGACTGACCAGTGCTCGATCACTGGTCACTACAACAACACTACATGTGCTAACTCTGGTTTCTGGGCCTATGCTTTCTTCATCCAGTACTTCATTTTCTTGAAATTAATTCTCTCGACTCTATTGATGGCAATATTCGCGACCACGGCTTCTAAATTGTCAACTGATTCGGACAACATATGGAAGTTTCAGCGATACCTTCTGGTCATCGATTTCGCCAATCGATTATCACTTCCGGCGCCTCTCAGTGTCTTTCATTATCTCTATTTTCTTTACCGATATTTCAAGAATTTGTGTTTTAGTTGCAAACAATGTTATGTAAACAAAAAGGTAATATATCTTCAATTTGTCCACAAATGTCTAATGTCTTGGTCTTTACAGAAAAATAAAGTTATTATTTGTAATCAAAATGAAATACAAGACAAGAGTCGACTCTCACCTGAAGAATGCATTTATTGGCGTCAATTGGCTTACGATTACATCAATGAAATGGAGGAAAACAAAGCCAAAGAACAGATTCCGTTTAAACAATGGGAATATATTCAGAATATCGCCGAAGACTTGGAATATGAAAAGAAAGTAATGCGAGAAATCAAAGGGAAAGTTATGGAATTGGAAAGAATTATCCAAAGCGAGAGATTGGGTCACATCGGACAGGAATACAATGAAACTGATGGCGTGAAGACATCACTTTCCCGATACTCTCCATACCCACTGACCAAAATCATTCGGAGCCCACTTTCCGATAAATACATTCCATGGGAAGTAATGCACATCGACTACGAACCGCCCACTTATACCAAAAATGTGAACGAATTTCCAAATGAGATGAAGAATTTCGTTGACGAAGATATCATTTTACTCAAGGAATTGAAGACTCGGAACCCGGATCTTAAGATAAAGTACCCGAAGTATGATTGGAACTCAAACTATGTGGCAGAAGATGATATCAGTATTAACCGTATGTCATGGCATATGAAGAGCGATGGATCGCCTTTTCAGTACAAACTCGAAGACAACTTCATTCCACTCAATCCTTTTGGAAGAACAGGTCTTAGAGGACGGGGAGGTCTTCCTCGATGGGGACCAAATCATTACGTGATATTCGTGATAACCCGATGGCAAAGAAAGCCGTCGATAACTAATAACCTCGAGATTGTGATCGAAGAATATGAGAATCAGATCTGTTTACCTGAAGTAAGTGAAGAGAATTTCTGTAATTTTTCACTACATTTACCGAAGGGGATGTAGTATATGCAGTC
>JAQGAJ010001106.1:0-11004 GCA_034689365.1 Liebstadia similis
AATTTTATCTTCAAAAACGTGGTGAAAAACATTTCAATTCAATGATTAGAACAGGAGAATGGGGGGGGGCAGGGGGGGGCCAATGGGGGGCCAAAGCCCTTTAACAAAATCGGATTTCCCTTTCACTGACAATGTCTTTGTCTCGTGAGATGCAAACTGTTCCACATCTGCGACAATGGCCGCCAATCGACGCTCGCGTGCGGTTTGAATCAGCGCTTCGACCAATCAAAGCTCACCTGCAATCACGCCGACCAATCGCTGCCTTGCAAAGCGTCCGAATACTTCTTCTACTTGAATGATAGGATCGGAGACAAAGACGCAAAGTTCTTGGGACCAGATGACATCGACAAGGCCAAGAACGCCAGACCCGACTACAGGAAGGCGCGCGCATGATTCTAAACTGATAATAAACTCAATTAACTGTTCTCTAAATGTCTCTTTTTGATCTGAAGGGGAATTACCATGATAGATAGGGAGTGACGTCACACACTCTCTCTATATGACGTCACTCTGACTTTTCTCTTTATATATATTTTGCGAAAACTTTTATTTTCAGTCAAAATGTCTGCAAAAGAGTCAGAAATCAACTCTAAGGCCGAAAGCACGTGGAAGCGACGCGCGCGACGCGTGTGTTCTCTAAAACCGCATCTCTTCATTATATTCTTCGTCTCGATCGCGGGCTTCGCGTACCATTTCTCCCTTTCCCTCAAGAACTACTTGGACTACAAGACAACGGTTTCCTTTTCTCAAGAAATGCCCGAAAACTACCAATATACTTATCCCGCGGTCACCGTCTGTCTGAAGAACGTGATTCCGCACTTTCTGATGGAAGAAGAGTTTCCCGAATACAAGAAGGCCGTGGAACAGATCAGAGAAGAGTCGCTGAAGAGGAATGATCCCGACTTCTGGATTAAACAAGAATCTTCAAAGTTCAACGATCAGAAGTATTCGGGTGAGAAATGATTGCTTTGTATCTCTTGATTTGTCGTAAAAAGGGATCAAATCTTTGAAAAATTATTTATCAATTGATTAGAAATCGATTTCAGAATTCATTTCAAAACGTCTTAAAAGACATGCCTTTAGGCTATCATTAGAAGTGAAGGACATTTAAAACACGACTTATAATGGAATAATTCATTCGTTAAAACCCATGAAATCATCGAAACTTTGAAAACCGATTCTTAGAAACACTTTAAAACAATGTCCAAACCAACTAAAAGGTGATCTTTGTCACCCAATGGATCGCCTCTTGTTGTTATATAATCTCAAAAACCTTGAATTCTTTGAAATTTTGTCTCAAATTTCGGAATATTTTCAAACATTTTTAAACAATATTTCACAAAACGAAGGATTTATTCAGAAATTACTTAAAATTCAATTCGAAGGTCAATGAAAACGATAAATGACTTCTAATTTCTTTCACAATCTCTAATTAAGAGACAAAATAAACAAAATAACATTTTATCCCATAAATTGATTATATTCTTCACCATGTTAATCGTGAAAAGTCATTGGTGTTTCAGATTCAATGAGTTTTTATGTCAAAACGATAATGAAATCAGTTTTAATTTGATTTCTAAACTCATATTCAATGAGTTTGTCATTAATTGAGATCTGAATTGTTTGTAATTATTATAGACATTCGTTCAGACCTTCAGAACTCCATATTCTCATTAAAATCACTTAATTAGTGGTTAAAGTTTCGATAATTAGATTGTTTTGTAAAGTTTGTCATTCAGACAATTAAAGCCGAGGGATGGGCTCATTCGGGGGTTTTCAATGACTTTTCTCACCATAATTACCATAATTATAATCTTGTTTCTATTCTTCTTCTAAATAGCTGTCAGATAATAAGGGAATTCCTATTCAAACAATTATTACTCGAATTGCCTTTACTTATGACTAAACCACTGATTGATTGATAGGCAAAAACCTTTTCCTATACTTTGAACACGAATTAACGAAAAACCTAACGATTTTGGAGATTTTGGACAAATTCTCGTTCGGAAAGGAAAAAGACTGTTATTTAGACGCAAAGCCTTTGGTGAGAGGCGGACACAAAATGCACAATTGCGAGAATGTTAGAGAACCGATTGAGTCGATTAACGGTCTCTTCAGATGTTTCACTTATTTGTCTCAATTGGATTTGGAAGTCGAGAACGAAAACCTCTTCAGAACCACTGTTTTCCTCCAGAATCTCAATTTCGAACAAAGAACTAATAAAGTATGAAAAAGTTTGAAAACTCTTTAACTCTTTTAGTGATTTTATTCTTTCAGTTATTGTTTGTGATACACGAGCGAAACGGAAGTCGATCCGCCCATCCGTTCGACCAGCAGTTCCGGGCCCGAGCGATGGTCCACTCGGCCAATGAGCTTCCGGTCCCGAACTTCTACTATTCGGTCACTTTATACGAGTGGTCACGAATTTACGATTTGGTTTTCTGGAAGACTGTCTCTCATAACCTCGAGAAACCCTATGAAACCAATTGCTTTAAATACAAAACAGGTATTTAAACCCCAAACACGTGGCAAACACGTGACTCTCTCTTTAAAGGTCCGAATGAGACGAATCAGTCGTTCGACGACTGCGTCAACAAATGCATGATTGGTCACTACCGAGAGCGATGCAAATGTCTTCCCCGAGAAGGTCTTCTTTACCGCCGAAGTTATCTTCTTCCCGACGACCGCTTCTGTCCCAAAGTGGCCTCAACCCCGTGTCGGTACACCAACTACCGCGTCCAGTGTGAGGGCACGTGTCAGAAGGACTGTCTTCAGGAGAAGTACTTCTTCGCCCAAGACGTCAATGTGCCCTACTTGAACAATGTCAACCTTTCGGGTCTTCAGATCAGAAGGAAACCGGTTTTGGACCAAGTTTACAGACACTCGCCTTCAGTGACTTTGGTTCAGTTGATCTCTGACTTCGGGGGTTTGGGAGGACTTTGGTTGGGATATTCTGTGATCACAATAACGACGGCTTTGATTCAAATGATTTCTAAACCATTGGAAAAGCGTTTCATTTCCGAATGAATGTATCAAATGAATGTATCTTGGTGTTTTTCATCAATAAAACTCTTCTTTTTCTATAAATTCTATTAAAATATAAAATCTTTCGCTTTCGAGGCACTCTTGGAGTCACGCGCTAAACCACTGTTCCCTCGTTTGACTCGACTTTGATCTCAATCCTCACGGGACTTCTTGAGGGACTGTCTTGAGGCTCGCGCTGCACGCGTTTCTGTTGACGCGTGCTGTTTCCGCGCGAGAGAAAGATCTTCTTGCTGTTGATCGGACTCGGCTTTATGATGAAGCTTTTGAGAGAAGAATGTATCAAAAGTTCAAAAGTATCATGGTTATAAACTCACATGATGTCGCCCTCTTCGAGCTGAAGATCACAGTTGGGGTTAATGACCACATAAGACAAAGAACTTCTCTTCTCGGAGCAGTTGTCTTGAGATTGACAAGAAGATTGTCCATCAAGATCACACTTGCAATCAGACATACCATAGTCCTCCTGAGGAATTCCCATGTCTTGAAGTCGATTCCTTACCAGATTCGAGATCTCTTGTCTTTCAACTTCGACAGAGATCTGATGGAAGTTCAATTGTTCCGAAAGCGGAAACACGAAGTCATAAGAGATCTGAACGCCCTTTAAATCAACGGAACAGTCAAACACGTGGAGAACACGTGGTATTCACTTACAGCCATGAGGTCTGGACTTTGAGTGCTTTGCGTTCTATAGATTCCGATCGGAATTTCACAACTCGTGGAACACAAGCGCTGATAAAGTCTTCCATAAGTTCTGATCCAAAGATCGTCTTTCGTGACGCGCATTGAGGACAGAAATCCCGAACCGGGCGCCTGATCAATGCCCAACAGCAGTCTCACCACTGTTATCATGTAATCCTTGACAAACGCCTGATAAAGCAAAGTATCGAGCATTGAGGCCGAGAAGACGCTTCCGGCCGCGAACGGCAACCGAAACATGTAGGAGATGTGGGATCCCCGCTCGCGCTCCATCTAGGAATCACCATGATACATGATACTTTCAAAGTGCCTTGGTCACTTACCTTTTCCATTTTGGAGAGAGAGAGGGCGTACGCGTCGTGAGCTCTGAATTGCATGAATCGCATGTTCGAAGATTGACTCAATTCAGTGATCATTCGGGCCGAAGGAAACATCTTGAACATCGTCTGAACAGCCACTATGGTGTTGCAATCGGCCAAATAATCCTCTTCAGCCGAATTGGTCGACTCCTTGTTGACCACAACCACCGAATCGGCCAAATTGATTCCCGCGCGAATCAAATCGTCCAAACTATCAAAAGCACCATGATACTTATAGAGGAGGGAATAGAGGTCTCACTTGTCGATAGAGCCCTGCATCCAATAGACCAAAGGGAACCACGAGATGGCGTCGATGAAGGCGGGGGCGGGGCGTCGCTCGAGCAGTAAGACGATTGGTCGGAGGGTGGAGGGGTTGTGGAAGTGGGCGCGAAGGGGGACAATGAAGTTATAGATCCCATTTGAAGCGTAATCTGCCGCAAGAATTATGCAACGGTTCTGCTGCCAGTTGTAGTCACGCGCGTGCAAATGAGGGCAGTGCTCACAGGGCTGCAACAATGTATCAATGTATCATGGTGGTTTTGGGTTCCTTGGGTTACCTTGGAGATCTGGAGACAACAGGGCGGCTTCTTCTCCTTGACGAGGTAGCAAAGAGTGGGCGAAACCCCCACATAAGGGGAAACGGGAGGAAAGCCCTTCACCATGCTAGAAGAGAGACACCATCATCATCATTATCACCAAAACACAACTGTTTCTTACTCTGAGCTCTCGGCTTCTTTCTGCAACGCCTCCATCAACCCCTCCTCCCTCTCCCCCGCCTCCTCCCCCTCACTCTCGCTCTCATCCCTTTCCCCCAACATCGCCGGCACGGGAGCAATAGATGGTCTTCTTCCGCGCGCCAAAACAACTTCATTGCACTTGGAGTTCGGACCGGAAGTCGGAGAGGCCGGAAGCACTGCTCCGAACTCTATTTTCGGGACTTCCAAGTGACCGGAAGTCCGACCAGTGGTCACGCGCTTGACTTTGACCGCGAATTCGGTAACCGCGCGCTTCAGACGTGTCGGAGAAGAGTCTCTTCGGGTCTTCAAATCGGAAGCGGAAGCAAAGAGTTGAGAAGACTTTCGCCGAACTGTTGTGAGAAAAGACGTTTCTTTCGGTTCTTTTATCTCTTCTTCGCGCTGTTCTTCTTGTCTGATGGCTTCTCCATTGTTCGGCCGTTCTTTGAGATCATTGGAACCGTTGGAAACGGAAGTCTTGTGTTCTTGAGAACCGGAAGCCGGAAGAAAGGCTGAATTCTCTTCTTTCGTGATATTCATGTAAAAACAAATATCTTGAGCCTTTAGAACATAAGAAGGACCCGGATTGAGCATAATTGGCCACGTGCCTCGCATATCGGTCTGAATTCCGATCAGAGCGACGCCGTATCTGAAAATGAGCATGATAAATGGTAAAGAGAAGAGAAGAATGTATCTGAAGGTGAAAATAGAGAAGAAATGTCTTCTTTCTCTCTCTTTCAATGAATCATTCAGTGATTTATTGCTTTTATTCGTCTTTTGGTTGAAAAATGTTTTTCAATTCAAAGCATTTTTGAGATTTCTTTCGATTCTTATCTAATCTCTGATCTCAACTCACTTTCTGTGCGAATGAAATGACGCGTAAGTAAAGCTCTTTCCCTCGTATTCCCCGAAGAACCGACTGTCGGCCAACCGGATGTGATAAATCTCGTTTCCCGAACACTTCCCGTACAATCGATGCCATTCTTCGTCCGAAGTTTGTCCTTCTCTGAAGAAGAGGTGAGTTAAAGGTCTAAACGATGAACACGTGACTCACTGTCCTCTAGAAGTGTGCAGAAGAAGAGTGACCAAAGTAGAAGTTCCCGGACAAAGACAATTGTTGGCCAAAAGGGCGTATTTGAATTCGTCCTCACAAACCACGTGTTCTGTGAAATGAAAAGCCCTTTAAATCCCTTTAAACTGTGGGCCAATGAGAGCTCACCCGCAAAGGCCACGTGGATCTTGTTCTCGGGTCTGAAGATCTGAATGTATTGCGGAACATTTGGCGCGAAGTCCCGAACCGCCCACGAGCGCAGAATCGTGTGCTCGTCCTAAGCGCGTGACGCGTGTTAGAGAACGCGTGTCAAAGAACAGCCTTTACTCACGGCAGCGGAACGGTCGACGTAATTGCGCGCGGCCAGAATGAAACACGCTTCGGCCGCGTTCATCCGAGCTCTGGTCAGATCCGTGTCCTTCAGAGCCGATCCCTGGATGTAAATGACTCTTTGGGCCCACATTGGCACTTGCAAGATCATTTTCATGGTTGTGTCGAGTTCGCAAGGTGAAAGAAGAACCACATAAAAGTCCTGATAATCACCTAGTTAATGGTTGTCATGGCAACTGAGAGACTCACTTGTAACAAGGGATGGGCGTAAAACTCGTTGAGAAAGTCCATAATAGTGTCCGCGCGAAGAGTAGTGCTGCAGACGACCACGTGTTTCTCAGTCTGAGCCCTATGAATGCTGAGAGACGAGAGTGAGAGAGAGAACACGTGTTCGTCCCTTTAAACCTGTAACTTCCGCCCAACTTCTGTCTTTCCATCCACGTGTAGGCCAATTGCTCGAATTGACTCGGAAGCACAATCAGAGCCACACATATCATGATAACCATGAAGAGCTGAGACGGCCATCTGTCGGGTTTATAGTCGCCGTAACCGACGGTCGCGAAGGTCACGACCACGAAGTAAAGGGACTCAAAGAGATCCACGTTGCGACCACCCGCGCGCTGGAAGTGCTGAAACCCGCAGACACTGAAGAAGAGACAAGTGATGAAGATGATGGTATGATGATGGTGATAATACCTCGTGAAGATGAGACAAAGAAGAGTCGCCGAAAGAATCATTAAGCGCTGAGAAAGAGCCGATTGTGACCTTTGCATCGCGCGATGTAAATCGTTCTGTGAAAACACGTGTTACTAAAGAAAGCACGTGTTGCACGTGTAATACTGACAAACATGTTCTCCAACGCGTGTTTAGCTAACCAGCAGTTGAGGAAACCGGGAATGAAGAGATTGCGCACTGAAGACCAGATTATCTGTTGATTCAATTATCATGAAATCACCAAGATGCTTTTGGAAGAAAGCTGAATACCGTGGCGACAAAGGGGGCGTTGTTTACGATCTCAAGGATGAAATGGAAAGAGAGAAGAGTTTGCAAAACGTTTCCCTAAAAGAGAATCAAAGGTTTAATTGAATTTTATTTGACTTTTATTTGACTTTAAGTGAGTTTTCGTTACTTTATAGGACAAAAAGGCCAAAAGTAAGGCTTCCGCGAGACATATGAGAGCAACACTCGTCTATTGATAGCAAAGAACTGTTAATAAAGAGACTTTTATAGAGAAGAAGAGAAGACCTGAAACACCCACAACAGTGGCGCCCTCTCCACGTAGATTATGGCGCGCCTGAAACTCCAATTGGATTAACGGATTAAGAGATTAACGGATTACCAGTTGAGAGGCGCAGAAGTGTTGAACGCGTATCCAAAGGCTCTGAAGTCGAGCGGATATGAGTTGAAGAGCAAAGAGTTTGCTGAAGAAGTCTCGTTCGGGTCGAGTTCAGGACAGCCGTAACTATAACTGAATGATGAGGAAAGTAGCATGATACATTCGGGAACTCACCAGTTGGCCTTCTCGGGCCCCGAGTCGAGCATAACTCTGACCACATATAGGAGACAAGCGATGAGTTTGAAAACGGTTTTTATGATTCTTATTCTCAGACCTAATCAGAAGAAAGATTAGAACTCTTTTGTAACTCTTTTGGTTCTCTGATTACTTGAGCGCTGATTCTTCACGAAATAGAGTTGAAGTCTCTCTTTGAGAGTGTTTTCGTTGACATAAAACTCGACGCGAACTCTAAATAAAAGAGAAAATGACTTTCATTTCAATTGTTTTTGAATATCTTTTGCTTTCAATCCCGAGATTGCGATCAGAGCTGACCAGAGCTCGAGTCTCATCTCTCACTCATCTCAGGGCTCGAGCTCTGACTCGATTACATATCTGAGCCAATAATTCTGATGTGATATCCAATTATCGCGCGCTTCGAGTAATAAAAGCTCATTGTTGTCCGGAATTTGATTCAAAGCTCTCAAAAGAAGTGCAAAGAATTGAGAAAATCATAGATTTGCTGTCACTATACAGTCACTGACCAGTGATGGTGTTGATTGGACGGCATTTCACACCATTATTATCAACACTTTTGTCGAGAAATTCCAGATTTTCAGATCAAAAGTTTATTTTTGTGGATATTATTGAATAAAATGTTTGGAATTTAATCCGATTATCGAATTATTTACAATGAAAACCAAAAATAGCATAAAATATAAGAAAAGCTTTCGTCACAAAAAAGTGGTTTGAAATTAACCTTAAAATCAACTTTTGATTTTCAAAAACTATTCAAACCATTAAATCATTTGTTGATCAGAATTATTTCGTATAGTTTTGAATACATTTTGGTTTAAATTCTTTCCTTTTATGGTTAAAATTCAAACAATGATCTCTTAATCACTGAAAATGACGTCAATTATTGTCAACAATGAGAATATTCTCTTTAAATGACAAAACATTTAAATAAAAGACTTTTAAATCTCTTTTTTCTCTAATTTCTTCTCATTTTATATGAAATTGATTTCGATTTCACTTCAATTGA
Source organism: Liebstadia similis (assembly GCA_034689365.1). Lineage (NCBI taxonomy): Eukaryota > Metazoa > Arthropoda > Arachnida > Sarcoptiformes > Liebstadiidae > Liebstadia > Liebstadia similis. The sequence continues at coordinate 8,753 of JAQGAJ010001106.1, forward strand.
AAGTCAGTTTTGAATTCAATCGAAAAGAATTGAAAAGACATTTGATTTGAAGGCGTTTTTGACAAAACATTTCTTAATTATATTCAATAATGAAATGAAACTCGTTTTGCATATAAATAGCTTTAAGTTTTGTCATTTGATTCCCAAAAATGAATTTAATTAACATTTATTAACTCATTTCATAACATCTTTTCTCGACTTTTAGTTAATATAAAAATGACGTCAAATGTTATTAAAAATTCTGTAAATATTCAGTGAATAGTCATTGACTTTTACACTCAATCATCAGATAATAATTAAGCGAAAAAAGTCTTTTCATTTGAAGGGTTTTTGATAATCAAATCCGAGTTTATTAGGTTTTGAGCGAAACCGCAATAAAAACAAAATTTCGTCAAAAAATCTATTTTAAGTCATTTGTTTAAACCATAAATCCATAACTTTCGCGGTTTTCAATCAATAACTGCTCTGAACTCGATTTTCTTCGGTCTTCGGACCCGATTTGGGCCCTATTTTGGTCCCAATCTCGGCCACAATCTCTTCCAATGTAAGCAAACGCTAATTGAATGATAAATCGAGAGATTATTGACGCAAAGAATGTGATCGACAGTACATTAACGGAGAATCGTTTCCACAATAAGTGAAGATATGATTCATATTTGAGTTAATGTCGAGAAAACGCAATAAAAGCGACGATTAGAGCGATTATAACAACTCTATCCCACTGTGACCTCGATATCACTGGGAGACCACTCGAGTGACCAAAACTATCCCATCATACCCGTGATACCCGTGAAGCCCATGATACATTGGTTGGGATAGACTCTGATATATCGTCAATTAAAAGGCATTGGGTTTTATAAATCATAGATTGAATCAAATAAATCAATAAATTGAGCGCTAATTCTCGATTCAAAGCCAAATAATAAATAAATAATTCATTTTTATTGCTTAAATGCGAATCATTTACGGCATTAGAACTCCAAATATCGCAAACTTAACTCAATTTTCTCTTTTCTAATAAGAATTTACTGCAAAAACCCGTAAATCACTACAAAATGCAGTCATTTCTGAGTTCTAATGGAAAATTTTAAAATCCCAAACAATTATTGGATTAAGAATCTCAAGAATCTCAAGAATTTCTGATCAGAGAATGAGAAAAAGTGTTTTTCACTTCAATTAAACCGAACTTTAATTAATGTTTTGATTGTCTCTCAAAACAAATCACAAATCAATGGATTAATTAGGGCTCAACTGATTTATTCAGTCAATCGACAACAATATTGTGGTATTAGTGGAAATAATTTGAAGGTAAATTGTCAAAATGGGAATTGAGGTCATTGTGGGGTCAAATGTATCGAATAAATCACTGAAAGTGAGAATTCTTGAGATTTAAGAAGACTTTTCTGTCATTTTGAGAGATAATTCTCAATCAATTGGAGCGAAGAGTCTCTGAAGTGAAGAAACGAATGAAAGACAACGAAATTCCTCAAAGATTTGACTCAAAGTGTGAACTAAACAGGAATTTAAGCGTAAATTAAGTCAAGATTTGCAAAATTCATAGCGTTTTACACGAATTTAATGATCGCTTTTGTCTAATAAAAAAATGTTCAGACATTTTAACATTTTTTACAACTGATTATTCAAAGAAAAAGAAGATCTCATTAAAGCAGACAAAAGTTCTAACATTTCTTCGGATTAATTATTCACAACTTTTCTTATCAAATATATCATTATTTGGTCTCATTTTTCAGTAATCTTGATCATTTTACGTTTAATTCACTTTCAAGAGATTTGTTTTCTCTCAAAAACCTATAATTAGATCCAAAGGAACTGAAAATCCTTTTCGAAGCCAAACATTAATGAAATACAACTCTTTCTGTGTTTTGAGACATCACTGCAAACAAATTGAGTCCAAAAAAGTCAAAGAATATGAGAATATTTGAGATACTGTCAGTTGAAATGACCAAACCATAAAACATTTACGACTCATGTCATAAGTTGTTTGCATGAGTTTATAAATAAGATTACGGCCATAAATATAATCTATCTTTCGGTCAATTATTCAGATATTTGGCATAAAGAATGAGTTGTTTGACGAATAAGTGTTTTAAAGACATAAAATCTTTTAATTTTCATGAATGAAGTAATGATTAACTCTATCAGTGGTTATATAGAAGAAAAATTAATAACGAATCGCAATATTATTCATATTTTATTCCTAAATGGCTTTTTTAACATTAATGTCAACATAT
>JAQGAJ010001107.1:0-11004 GCA_034689365.1 Liebstadia similis
CTTTCATAAATTTTCATAAAGTTTAGGGGGGTGAAATTTACCTATCTTGCACAACTCACATCTCTAGCTATAATAGTACGGCCCTATTATAACATACTCTACCCTTCAGCTTCTATCAGGTTAGCCTACATTGATCAGCTTCTATTAGGCTTCTATATTCATCAGCATCTATTGGGGCAGGCTCTATTGGTCAGCTTTTACTAGGTCAGGCTATATTAATCAGCCTTCATTGAGCTAGGCTCTATTGATAAACAGGCTAGGCTAATTGAGTTATGAAATTATGTTCCCGCGGACTATAGATAGGACTTTAGGGTACTTTTTGTGGCACATGTTTTTGAATATTAAGAATTTGTTGAACTCTCACTTTGAAAGTAACTAAACGGGAATAAACGGGACTAAACTCGTTAGACTCGATCGGAACACTTGATTGGTGACAATCCTCTGTCACTTCAATCTCGCCTTCAGTTTTGAATTTATTTGTTTAGACCTCAAAGTGTTAGAGACATAGGAACTGATCAAACAATTAGAATACGAGTTATCAATAGTTTCCTAACATTATATCAAAGCTATGATTAATTTATTCTCGATTTTGGTTTATCTAATCTCAAGTGTTGTCTGTATTAGCGAAATGTCTTTTTCTGTTCAGCCTTTGGGACCAAATCAATACAATTTAGGTGAAGGACCGCATTGGGAGACCAGCTCTCAGTCACTCTATTTCGTGGACGCCTTCGTCGGTCGAGTTCTTCGTCTCAACGAAATCAGTGGTCAAATCAGTGAATTTGAATTCAAAGATTTGGTGACAATTGTTATTCCATTCAAAGATAATGAAGAATTAGTTTTAGTGAGTCTTCGAAACAAAGTCTTAAAATTCAATACAAAAACCAAAAGTCATGAACTGATCGCTGAAATCAGTCCTCAATTTGAAGGCAAAGAGCGGTTCAATGACGGAAAGGTCGACGCTTTGGGTCGCCTTTGGATCGGTAGTGTCTTCGACGGCCCCAACGGAGCCCTTCCTCAGAGGGGAAGTCTGTATAAACTCGAGAAAAATAAATTCATTAAAATGAGTGACAACTTTACGCTTTCGAATGGAATGTCTTGGGATCTGAACAATACTAAAATGTATTTCAATGACTCCGGAGATCGAAAAATCTATGCTTTTGATTATGATTTGCAAAAAGGATTGATTTGTGAGTACTTCTGAATGATTTTGTATACGATTATCATATTTAAGATTAAATATTACCATAAACTAAAACGAATTCAATTACTTTTCAGCCAATAAAACACTTTTTGTCGATTTGAAGTCAAACCCAGACTTCAAAGACAATGAATTTCCGGACGGAATGTCTACCGATAAAAACGATAAGCTTTGGATCGCTTTATATGGCGGCGGAAGAGTTGTCCAAATGAATCGAACAAATGGTAAATATTCCTCTGGAGTTGATTCTCAGAATCGTTTCACAATTTATCCAATTTTAAGAGCGCAGAGATTGAAACCACTTTTATATTCTTCAGGTAAAGTTGAAAAGTCTATAGATATCGGGTCACCGCTGACCACTTCGATAGCTTTCGGTGGACCCGCTTTGGACAAAATGTATGTGACGTCAGGAAATGACGGCCTCTCAGAGGAAGACAAGACTCGGTTCCCAACCGCTGGTAAACTATATCGAGTGACCTCTTGTGACCAGAGTTTCGGTGCCGCACGACCTCAGCCTTACTTCGATCCAAATATTTAATTAGTTTTGAAATAAAATAGATTTTATTGAAAGTAATTAACGAATATTTAAATAAAACTCATAAAACTTTTAAAAGTTAAAACATATTCACAACTTATTCTAAACATTAATCTCCAGTTATATCAACGAAAGGCCACGAAAGCTGTTCCGATGGTTCAGCTTCTCGTCTCCTTTTGACTTCCGTCACATTCTTATCGTCGATGTTCTCCTGAATCCTCTTTTCTTGAGCCGCTTTTTCCTGTTCTTTGAATTCCAACATTTTTCTATAGAAGAATCCTCTCTTAACTGGTATTTTGATATCATTATCCAAAGAAATATCGCTTTCACTGACAGTTCTGTCTTCGGTTATGATTTCAGATTCCTTGTCGACGACAATGCAATCATTTAATGATTCCTTTAGTTCTTTGTTATCATCGGTAGAATTAGTAATCGATGTATTCATTGATGATATTTTACGAGAAACGAGTGTCATTTGATATGGACTACAATTCCAAGGGTTATATACTTTATTTAAGGGTTCAAACATCTGTTTTTCTTTGTTATCTTTTAAATCAATGCTTTGGTCTGAAATCACTTCAGGAATATCTCCATTTGATTGATGGTTGCATTTGTGGCCACTTGTGCTCGCTTTCCAGAAGTCATTGAGAGTCTTCGTGTGGACGCTCTTCAGGATTTCGCCGTTCGTTATATTCTGCGCTTCTTTTGTCCCGTTTTCTGGTCTTTTATCAACTTTTTGAAAATAATTGTCTAATTTCAAGGTATTATATGACGGGTCATCACATTCTTCGACAAACTTTGAGGCAGCGATCGATAGATTAACGATTGGCTCAAATTTAATTTTGTTAAACACTTCTTTCATAATCTGTTTTGTCAATTGTTCGGCTGAAGAATTTGAATCCAAAGGAAGAGATCGCGAGTTGTGATCCTTTTCATAGAGTTTAAAACCAATAGTCATTAATTTTGGCGAACGTTTGTTGACTTCTTTGTCTCGAGTCATCCGTTCGACTAATTCTTCGGTCAATTGTTTGATCCAAAACCTGACATCTTCTAGAGTGCTGAGAGCGGTCTTTCCGGGAAAGTTTTTGCCGCAGCCCAAAGACTTGGACACCTGTCTGTTAGTGACCGGTTCGTCGTCCAATCCGTTGGCCATATCTTTGAGCCATTTAGCAGTTTTCTGATCGAAATGTTTGGCCAAATCATTGAATTCAAGACATTTCAATTCAAACATATTTGAGATTTTTAGGAATGTCTTCACATTAGAGCCGAGTTTTCCTCCCAAAGATCGAACTTTACTGATGTCTGTCCGCATAAAGAGCTGATCGATACCATTCTTGGGTAATATCGTCTGTGCGTTGGGTTTATTGAGAGCACACCCGAGTTTGGCCAACATTTTGTTGTGACTAATACCGGCCGAACACTTGAACTGAGTCTTATTTAAGATCTCTTTTCGGATCTCTTGTACAACGACTGCCCCGAAAACTAATCGGATTTCGTTGTCGAACATCAAAGGGGTGTCTATTATTTCGTTTAACCACTTATTTAAGTCACTTTCGGAACCCATTTCGAGCTTAGTGTCGACCAATTGGTTCACTCGTGGAAGAGGTTCTGAACTGCCAATCATTTGGTCGACATATTTGGTCAGATCGACGAACGCCTCGTCGACCGAAGCCTTCTCGACAACAATGTTTTGATCCAAGTTTGTCACCAATTGTTTGATGGCTTCAAACACTTCTTCACTGGCCTCGCGATACCGATTGAGATCTGCTTTTCCTCTGACCTCTGGGACTGAGAAGATATGTAAGTCTGGACACAACGCGATGGCATCGTTTCCTCTCATTCCTCTTTTCACGCCATAACTTCGGGCCTCATAGTTGACGGCAATAAGACCTCCGCCTTTCCAAGAGTTGTATTGAGCGACAGCGCACGGGTGTGACCACAGGTTCGGCGCCAATCGTTGCTCGCATTGGACATAAAAGCAGTCCATATCTATCAATGCTATCACTCTATCGGATGACATGGTTTTGGTCACAAATCAGGTGAAGAACTCATAAAAGACTTTTGGCGTCAAATAGTTTTGAATGCAATGCAATGAAGGGATCGATTAGTGATTGCCATCGATTGCGATGTCATTCATGTCTTCACACGTTGTTTATTGACATCGATATCGATAGTCAATGCAATCGATCGACTCTTTCCTCTCTTTCCGGTTGAAGTCAGTGGAAGTCAACACGTTTTGAATCAGTGGTATCTCAAGAACTCATCAATGGGTAGATACGCAACCGATCCCGAGAACCCGACAAAGTCTTGTAAGGCCAAGGGATCTAATCTTCGCGTCCACTTCAAGAATACGCGAGAGACGGCTCAAGCAATAAAGAAGATGCCGTTGAGACGGGCCCAGAGGTATCTGAAGAATGTGGTCGCCAAGAAAGAGATCGTTCCCTTCAGACGCTTCAATGGCGGTGTCGGACGAAAGGCCCAAATGAGGGCTTTCAACGGCACAACTCAGGGCCGATGGCCAGAGAAGAGCGCAGAGTTTTTGCTGCAATTGCTTCGGAACGCGGAATCTAATGCCGATTACAAGGGTCTCGATGTGGACAGACTTGTCATCGAACACATTCAAGTCAACAGAGCACCGAAGATGAGGCGCCGAACCTATAGAGCCCACGGAAGGATCAATCCTTATATGAGTAGTCCGTGTCATATAGAAGTGATTCTCTCCGAGAAGGAACAGGTCGTCGCCAAAGCGGCCGCCGATGACGAGTCCCCTAAGAAGAAGGTGTCGAAGAAGAAGATGGCGCGACAAAAGCTGATGCAAAGGGAGTGATCTCTCGATCGCTTTGTATTGAATCGAAGTTAAAATAAATATTTGGTAAATAATTAGTCTCTCATTTCGGTACGACTTTGACATTGTTTGGCATTATCTCAACGAATGTCTCTTTAATTACATTAATTGTTATAATAAGTTATAACTAAGAATCGATGAATCGGTAATTCGTGGGGAAATTTGTCTGAAGTGAGACATGATTTGTAAGAATCGATTCGATGCTCAACCGCTTAAGTCATTGTCATCGTAGAGGATTTGGTCGTAAAGCTCTGCCTTCACTATTCGGCCCCCGAAATAGCGGCCATTGAGGGCGTCCCGACCTTTGACCGCTTCTGTAGTGACACAAGAGTTAAGTGAATGACAATACAGTTATGGTCTGACCGGAAGGTAGTTTGAATTCTACAAATATCTTGACAATTATCTCCGCGTCTTCTTCTTCTGATTGCCTTTCCTGATAAATGATTACCCGATTGACAAAACCGAATCGTCCGCACTCTTCAGTCACTTCTGACTCGAGTTCGTCGTCGAGATCTTCGATTCCGACCATATTTCGCAATACTATTACTCTGGACTGAAGACAAGGCTTACAAACAATAATTCAAATGATCAAAGACTGACCTCATTCTTGCGCATAAGCTTTTGCATAAGAAGTTGTCGAGCATTTGATCCTTTGATGACAATGTTTTCCTGTTGTTGTAAAGTTTGCGATTCTTCGACATTACTGTTAGACTCAGACATCTTTTGTTCCAATTCTTTTGCCGCTGCGATCGCTGCGGCTGTTTCTGCGGCGGCGGTGACCCCACCAGTACTGGCATTGCTTGTGACCGAAGCGTTTCCCTTCGAGACGGGAGGGGTTGACGAGAATTTAGAAGACACAGAGTCTGATCCGTTATTTACAACTGTGCTCTGAGAGACGACCGATGCCGGGAAAGTAGTCACTAATGTTGGCGGAGGTATCGTAACGGGTATTTGTGTGACCGCTGGGCTGACAGTTACACCGGTTATAAGACCCGGAGCTGTCGACGCTAATACTGGTTGGACTGTCGTTAGACCGATAGGAGTTGGAAGAGCTAATCCTGGAGGAGGTATAGCAGCGTTCTGTCCGTTTTGAGTCATGTTTGCCACCGCATCCATTGCCTGAATCTTGGCAGTGGCCGCGGCCGCCGCTACGGCTGCAGCGGTCGGCATAGAGCTGGCCATTGGCGCAGAGACGGGACCATCGAAACAATTGGGAGGAGTGATCGCTCGACCAACTCTTAAGTATTGTCCGCCCAAATCAAAGAGATTCATAGATGTGATGGCGTCGAGAGCCGACTGATCGTTCTCGTACTCAATAAATCCGTACCCCTTATGCCTTCCGGGGTATTGACTCTGAGCCAGTTTACAACTTTTTATTTTACCGAACGCTTCGAATACCGATTGGATGTCCTGTTCGGTCAGATCCTGATGTATGGAAGCGACATATATTCGGTTGTAAGACTTGGCCTCAGTCTGGAGCTGTTCTATGATGGGCGCCGCCTGAGGCATATTGGAAGGTCGACCCACTTTGATATTGCGACCGCCAATCATCACACCATTCATCTGATCCAACGCCAATTGGGCCGCTTCTGGCAAATCGTATTCGACAAAAGCGAATCCTTTGTGCTTTTGAGTGATTGGATCCCATGACATGTTGATTGACTTAATTGGTCCGAAGGGGACGAACGCCTGTCTTATAGTGTCTTCCTTTAGCTCAAAGCTAATGCTCCCGACATAGACCCGACACATGAGAACCAATGCCTGATGTCTTTGTAGTGACTTTTGCTGTTGTTGTTGATGTGCTATCGTTTGCTTAACTAAAACAGATTTAATACTCTGTTCCATTGCATACTTCTTTGCTTTGGTAACCATTTCCATCTGATCGGTAGTCAGTTTCACCAGACCTGCCGCTATGGCCGACGCTCTGAGAGCGCCCGGTCCGGCCAACAGCAGACCGGTCTGTTGAGCTGCGGTCAGGTCTGCAACCGAAGCATCATCTGTGATGAAGACGGAACTGATTATTACATTGAATTTTAAATTATTTCAGAGATTCAAAAGAAATAGAAAACGATATTAAAACTGATAAATAAAAGTTTGTCTGCAAATGATCTCAATATTAATACATTGAAAGTGCGGCCAATAATAAGTTTTACTTATTATCAATCAGGAAATACAGTACCACTTCTTCGGCATCCGAATCAACCGCTCATATCATGAGTCAATACATGATTTGATTAGTATTTTTTGATTGATTGCAAACCAACTAAAAGAAAGAGTAAAAAAAGAGAAGAAAAACAAAAACCGAATGAAAAATATTTGCCGCAAAAGACTCATAAATATTATTAATTAAATAAATAAATTTAAAATATATTAAAATATAAATATATTATAAATTAACCGATAATTTAGTTATATTTGTCTTATTATATGATCGCAACGATTGGAATGACATTTGAATCCATTTGAATGACATTTGAATTGGCATTAATGGCATTATTAATGCAATTATCATCAGAACATGAATATGACATTTGATATGATCATGACATGAATGGTCTGACAATTTGATTGTTTCTGTAACGACACGAAAAAGAAAGAAAAAGAAAAACATGAAAATTCATCATTAATTTCAATCATAATTACATTTTTCATTTTTTTTCTTAAATCAATTATAAAATTAATGGCAAATAAATCGATTCATCTGTGGATCGATATTACCATCAAATGATTAAAACCATTCAATACTGCGATCGTCTCATTCAAGACATTGTCTTTGATATCGTTATCAAATCTTAAGTAATCAAAAGTGGTTTACCTTCGGCTTTGATTCTCTTCATCTGCGGTTCGCCATTACTCTGAGTCATGTCGAAGAGCTATCAAATGGATTGAATCAGTTATAAATCGGTCGACGCTTCCAATCAATCGGTACTTACATTGGTCTCCGACTTAAGTCCAGACCCGCCGTTCATTTGGTTCAACATTTGTTGTCCAGAGGTCTGTCAGCACTTAATTGCTAGCGATTTGATCACAAATTCTGTTCACTAATACATAGGACTCAAGTGTTTTGGTTTCGGTAATCAATTCATTGAATTAATTATGTTTTGATTTGATTTAATAATTAGTTTTTGAGTCAAACAAAACAAATGATTTACTGAAACACATAAACAAAGCGCTAAACGGAAAGCGTATAAACAAATGTCTGCCATAAACACAACCGACGGACGATTGAGTTATTCAGGTTTAGGGCCAAACAAGAACTCAGTCCTACCGTCGATGAAGTATTTCAGACAACAGATGTCGGTCCTAATGATCACCACATGTCCTACTCTTGTGTTTACATTGTTCACAATCTTCAGATCACTCTTTGGTGATATTCATGAAATCAATTCAATTGTTTCATCGAATCACTTCTTTCTTCACTCATTATCATCGAAATAGTCTTCGCTTTATGTCTCAGACATCCATCTCTTGTGGTAACAAAATGAATGACCAGAAGAGTCAAGAAGTGACTGATGATCGACAAAGCGATGATATTGTGAAACCTGATGGTAAAGAAGTTTCTTCAGTCGAAGAACGAAATCAAATGCATTTGAAAACCGATTCAAATGCACCGAAAATTAGGGAAAAACTTCGGAAATGGGTTTTACTTCTGAGTTATTGCGGACAGAATTACTACGGAATGCAAAGACAGACACAGTAGGTCTCTCTCGGCCTCTCTTTTATTGACACTTTTTCTCGTGCTTTTAGAGATGAAGAGTTCCCGACAATCGAATATCGACTCTTTGAATCTCTTTGGAAGTCAGGAGTGATCAGTGAAGAGAAATTGAAAGAACAGCAGTTATGTCGGTTCCAAAGGGCCGCGCGAACCGACAAAGGTGTCAGTGCTATCAAACAAATAGTTTCGATGTTACTTCCGATCGATTTCAAAGACTTAATCCCAAAAGTGAACGAATCACTGCCGCCGGAGATCCGTATAATTGACTGCTTGAGAGTGACTAAGTTTTTCGACGCTAAGAACTTCTGTGACGGAAGGACTTATAGCTATTTAATGCCGTCCTTTGCTTTGTGTCCGATCGAAGAGCACACGACTGAGTCGTTTCGATTATCTTCCGAAACGTTAAACGAATTCAACGAACTATTGAAACTATATGTGGGAACCCATAACTTCCATAACTTCACTTCAGCGAAGGCACCGACCGATGCCTCTGCCATGCGATACATCATATCTATGGACTGCAGTCAACCATTTGTCATGAATGACCTCGAATTCGTTGTGGTTAGGGTTAAAGGTCAGGCTTTTATGTTACATCAAATAAGGAAAATGATAGGATTGGCCATCGCTGTCATCAGAAGTATCACAAACAAGGAGACAATCATTAAGGCCTTCGAACCCCTCCGTATTGATATACCTCGAGCCCCAGGATTAGGGCTCTTACTCGAAGAAGTCCATTACGATCAGTACAACAAGAGGTATGGCGGCGATGGTATTCACGAACCCATAAAATGGGACGACAAGAGCGAAGAAGTCGATGCCTTTAAACACAAATACATTTATCCCAATATTGTCGAGACTGAGAAGAGAGACAAACCTATGTTTGTATGGTTACAGACATTGATATTCCATACTTACAGCGAAAGAAAACAAGGCCTCAAAGATGTGGACAACCAATCGGGTGATGACTCCTCCGACAGTTCGATCTTTAGGGCACATAAAAAGGCTAAAATTGAAAGTTCAGACAAATTAGAGAATAGTTTGAATGAAGATATGAATAACAAACAAGAATTGGCTTCAAATTAATAACCAATTTATTAATAAAATTATTATCAAAATACAAGTTTCTTTTAATAATTTAATTGAATTATTTTAATATTAAATAATTCAAAAGAATTGAATTCTAAAAATGTTTAATAAATCACAAAATATTAGTTTCGAATATAATTTTATAAGAGTAATAGGTTTTGTAATTAATCTCATGTTTAGAACTATTGTATTTCAAGTTATTTATTATAGTTATTAACACTTTTATTGAAGAAAATATCAAATTCTTCATTCGATTGTTTGTTAATTTGTTATAATTTGGTTAATAATCGCAAACAATATTCTGAAAGAGATGTCACTCAAGACTATTATCGCAATTACTTTCGGTAATAAATAACTTATAATTAAATAATTTTAATAAAAAGGGATTTAATTTAAGTGACGATCGCTTATACGTCACTACAATGTGTGTCAGTAGTGATGAAAGACTTCCCGAATGTGACGACCAGTGACTGCGGTATTGGCCTCGACTCTCGTCTATTGGGCGGTTGTTTTGAGTGGCATAAGGGGTACCACGACTTGGGAGACATTCACATGGGAAGGAATGTTTCTTGGGGAGAGATGCCTTGGGTGGTTAAGCTCGTCAGATATCTAGGATCAGGATATCTTGATTGCACGGGTGTGATATTGAACACCAGGTTTGTTCTGACAGCTGCTCATTGTTTAGTGTAAGTAAAACTAATTTTATTACTGATTTAATGATTTACTGAATTACTAGTTAATCACTGATTAAAATATGAATAATATCATGATAGATGTAACGGAACGGTTTGCAATCCTTGGCATATAGCGATTAGGGTATATCAATGGCAATCAGCGAAACAAACTTTCCTTCATCCCATGTATATCGCAACAAGTGATACAAATTATGACATCGGGATTATAGAGTTATCGAGGGATTTAGAGTTTATACACAGTCTAGAATATGGCGTTTATGCAATTAACTCGATTTGTCTGCCGATCGAGAATTACACCCAAAGGGAGAGAGAACTGGCGTTAGTGTCCGGTTGGGGGAACACTCATAGAACTGAAGCCAGGGATGCGGGTCGCCTTCAGATGGGTTGGGTTAATGTTATGGCCACCGCTATCAATGAAAGCGATGCCTTCGGCAAATTGATTAGAACCTGGCCATCGGGTAAGGGATCGGTCGCCACTTGTGAGGTAAGGTAATCACTCACTCAATCATTCCTAACCCTACCCTCCCATAGGGTGATAGCGGCGCTCCGATCATACAATACAATGACGGCAGAGCTGTTCTCATAGGAATACGCAGCACATCGATAGGTAACCAAAAATATTATTGTCATGGGTATTCTATTTACACAAAAGATGCAAGTGTCAGGATCAGTTATTTTGTTAATTGGATTGTAAACACAGTTAGAAATGTTGTTTAGAGTTGTAGTTAGACTGACCAGATACCTTTATTTAGTAAGTATTTTCCTTATTTCTGATATTTTGGAAGAAAAATCATCAAGAAAAATGCCTTAATAATCGAAGATATTATTTCTGACTTATTTCTGATATACTAAATAGCATTATATCAATAGCGTGTACTTATTTTCACCCTCAAAATGTACTTATTTCTTTGAAATTGATCTGGTCAGTCT
>JAQGAJ010001108.1:0-11001 GCA_034689365.1 Liebstadia similis
GTTGAACGACGAAAACATTATTAAATTGATTCAATACTTATTAGTCATACTTTGATTCTATCTTTCTCTTCATTGTTCAGATGTTCTTCGTTTATATATTCTTTCACTTTTTCACTTCCACTTAAAGGCGTTTTATCTCTATTGAGTCCAAAAATTGAACCCAATTTCTTATGCGCTAACGATGTTTCATCCTTCAGACGGTTCCTCGTATTCCCGATACCAATGAAACTGCCCCTTGTCTTGAATGTACGGTTCGGACAGTAGTTGAGTCCAGCATTCGATGACTTCCAATTGGCAAAGAGACCAATACATTGGGATCTAATCGGATTGTATTTGTTATCTTCGAAAGTCCATTGGGAACTATGAGAAGTGATCCAATGGTTCAGTGGCTCTCGTTTATAGACTAATATCTTATTGACCAACACTTTGGCGAAGCGTTTCTCACATTTGTTATCAATCAAATCAAATTCGAAAGATTTGATTTTCGGTCGACTTTTATCACAAAAAAGTTGTTTGACTTCATTGAGAGCCGACTGAAAAGTTTCACAACTAATCGCTTCGGCTGTGAATTCACTTTTTGTCTCATTTTTAGGCAAATCATTGCTTTTGGTAACAGATTTGTGGCATCTCTTATGGTTAAGGATTGAGGCCAAACACGAAGAGAGCGGAGACAAAGACTGGATCGCCAACGATAGTAAGGTTAGTGGTATTGAAAGACAATCGGTTAATACAAACTTGAAGTGAAGATTGGATGAGAGATACACTTCCGAAGGTGACATTCATTGCACTTCTTGGACCCCAACGATCGCATCAACTTTGGTCAGAGCCTCAACCGATTCGGTCCGCCTATTGCGCAAAGAGTGGTGTATTTGCCGCTGACATAAGACAATTAGCTTTTGATTTGTTTACTAAATTTGGATCAAATCGGCGAAGAAGTGATCAAATGTTTATCCAATGTTTGGATTCAATGAAACACACATTGGATTTAATGACACAACTATTTTCAGTATTCATACAAATCAACAATTAGTTCCAGAATTACATCACTCGACAAATCAGTTACTTTGGAAAGTAAGGAATGTTTAGATCGGAAAAGCAAATCAGTTATCATAACTCGATGTCAGTGGTCAGTGACCAGAGTGTCGGTAATTACGGTAAGTTTGGTTTGTAGTCAAAGCTAAGTGAGTGAGAGTGCGATTGCATTGGCATTGCATTGGTTTCAATGTTTCAATTGTTAGGCGTATTGCGAGCGCATTGATATGTTATGAGTCTATTGAACACATTAGTCGTGCAAAAGGGGCTCCGATTGGGCGCAGAGTTGACTACAGTATGTCTACAGTGAGTACTCTATAGGCCTATACTATACTATACTATACTCTACTCTACACTACTCTACGCACGAGAGGGAGAGTGCCGTCACTCACACACCAAAGCCATAGCCATAGCCATAGTCACAGCACTAGTGATGCGATCCCTCCTCAGCCCTAACTCAGCACAGACTGCAATCAGGTTTGGCTGATGTGTGCGAACGCGTTATAAATTCATTTTCGTTATGGGAGGAGAAGGATCGCCATTGTGTGCCCTCCGTTCCCAACTCTGAGCACTTGGTCACTACTCCCGACCAGTGAGGACTGTGTTCAGTGTGATTGTCGCTCAGTGTTGAACAATTGTGTAGTGCTATGTCTACTGTAGTGTCGGACCGGAGGCCGTGAGTGCGGTACAGATTGTGGCGAAGTCTGGGCTTTTGTGTGCATTAGAGTATGCCTGCAGTGCCTGAGAGTAGTGCTCAGACCCACACAACTCCCGCCTGACTGAAGCCAGAAGTGAACCACTGCTTCGGTGAGTCTGACTCCCGAGTCGGGTGACCACCGCTCTCTTGCTCTCACTGAAACCACTTAACTGATTGCAAGATGCGATTAACCCATTGTTGATGCCCATTGTGCAGATGACATGTGCACCACATCCATAGTTCGGTTTCGCTTTTCACTCAAAGATAATCTCAAGAATTCGCAGCCATTGGACATAAGCGATAAGACAATTGAAAGCGAAGCCAAATATCTGTCAAATATCCGATCCTTTCGTTCGACAGTTGGTCTCAAGACTCAAAACAAACAACTGATTACCGAAACTCTTAATATGAATAAAGGGCTCTCAAACGGCCATCAGTTGAATGACAGCACTTTGAATAACAATTTGGACATTAACTCAATCTCTACGACCACTACTACTATCCCTTCGACGACGCCCTCCTCTGTGAGCTCTGAGGAAGCGATGGGTCTCTCGAACGCCTCCACCAAAGAGAGTCTTACACAACACCTGCTCTTAACCACTCTTAAGGGCGGGAAACCCGAGAACGGACAGAGACTTGATTTGACTAACATTTCGTGGACTGATTTAAAACAAAACAATTGCAACAAAACTAATGATTTGATACAAAACGAGACAAATAGTGATACGACTGAACATCATTTGGAGACCAATAGTTTGCCACAAAGTTTTCCACTTAATGACCAAACAGTGGATCAAATGATCGATGAAGTCCTTAACAAAAGTGAATCACAAGTGAATGAAGAGTTGACGCGACACTCCATCCTCGAAGAGAACAACTCTTGTGGGAACCAACAAACAGGTGTTCGACAGATCCCTTTGGAACCAAAAACCTCTGAAGAGTCAGCTAAAGATGTTAAGAGTGAAGACTCTGCCGACACAACTGAGGAGAGGACAGAGTTATCTGATCCGAAGGTCGATCTGAAGGAACAGCGATTAAGTTTAGTTCGACAAACGGAACGATTGTTGAGACGACTGAGACGTTTACAGTTCACACAAAATCACAAACATTTTAATAAACAAATGAAAGCATTTGTCGAACACCAACAGAGGGTCTTAAACATCGGTTGTCAGCGTCAGACCGAATCAACGGTCAGTTCTGTGCCTCCGGTGCAGCCCTACTCTAACGCAGTCGAAGACCGAATGAAACTATTGACCCCCGAAGGTGTCAAAGGTCTCTCGACCTCAGCTCTGGTCAACCTCGTCAAGCGATTGGGCTCAACGACAAGTGTTCCAGAAACCAATCATTTGCATTCTGAATACCCATCACTAACCCCAGTCCGACCTCACGCGCCATCATTCACATCAAACTCCCATCCCTTGAGTTCGCCACAAGTGATACCACAAATACCTTCGACACCAACCAATCAAATGCCTAATTGTAGTGAAGAATCTTCAGCTCAGTTAGAGAAAAGTCAGATCCAGTCATCACAGGTGTTATCACTTGCCCGACAGTCGCGACTAAACCTCGAAGAAAAAGAGGCCATCCTTTCGACTATTGATAGCCTATCATCTAATTTGAGACATTTTGAAAATGGTTTTGATTCGGATGCAACTGAAAGTAGTTCCGGCGGTGAAAGTTGTGATGAGTTCGAAGAATATAGTTATGATTCTATTCCACATCACTCGACGCCCGTTCAGAACAGTGGACACACATTTCCGATGTAATTGATTTGAAAAATAAATTCTTTTAGAAATACTAACATTTCTTATCTTTTGATAGACCGAAGCGGTCGTGTTGGAAGTGGTGCGTCGAAAGGGCTTCAATAGCTTCCCGATGGACATGGCTTCAGGCACAAGTGGCCGATCTTGAGTTTAGAATTAGGCAGCAAAACGAAATGTATCGTCAATTGCGGGCCACCAAAGGACTCATATCTTTCGGAACGGCTGACCACAACCTAACAGTTCTGACTCCCAATGTGGTTAAAGGGAATCAATCAAACGTAGCAACTGTTCCAACCACTACTGGTCCTACTCCTTGTCCACAACAACCTCCGGCTCCACCGCCAGCAACAAATCCAGCCGAGAAGACAACCTCAACGGGTGACCCACAGACTCAGCCGACCTCCGAATGTGAAAATCACAATTGTATGCGAACTCTACCACTTAATAGTATGCGAAAGCGAAAACTAGTCCGGTCTATGAGTGCTCTGTCGGGCGCCACCCGAAAGGCTGCTAAATATTCAACTGTCCAGTGCTCGTGCAATGGTCTGCCGGACATAGTCTGGCCGTGTGTGTTATGTAACGGTCGGTATAGCTATGTCCACGTGATCGACACCGACTGTATGCCACTCTTCGAAAGGGTCGCTCTTCTCGACTCGTGCTGTCATCCGGTCCTCTCATTAAATAACGGTAAGTGTGATCGCGAGTACACGTTGTTTGAGCTTTTGCTTTATAATTGACGAGAAATGGTTTGAGGAAATAAAGCGCCGACTGTTGTGCCTCTGGTTTGCCATTTCTATGCCTTTATTAGTCACTTATTGTCTCGATTCAAGTTTCCTGTTGTGCCAATTGTTTCCATATCGCACTCCCTTTCCAATCCCTATCCAATACATCGATAGATCCTAATCTCCATAGTATGACATCTCTCTGACCCATACTATACTCACGATTTCCAAAAGATTTTCCCTTTTATTATATATTTGCAATGCATTTCTCGGTTTATATAATTGTTTTATTGGATAACTCTTATCGTTTAATACCCTAAAGCCTTGGCCTTTATTTCTCTATTTTTACATAAATTCATTTTTCTTTACTTTTATTTATCAAATATCGAAAACTCGACAGTTTTAGAGACAGTTTCTAATCGAGTTATATTCGTTTCAAACATATAAGAAAACGATTCGATAAACTAATGTTTAACTTATTTCTGGGACTTATTTGATAACATTCTAATTACTTCACTCGGGTTTCAAGTTCTTTGAAACTATACAAAAGTCGATCACAAAATGAGTTGTAATGACATCGATAGCCAATTGTTGAGACTATTGTTAAGAATCGATCTCTTGTTGTCATTGGAATGGTTTCTTTGAATTTATACGTAAAGTACTTCCAAATTGAAACAAATTCACTATAATTATGATTCTTTAGAGTTCTTCAAATCATAAGTGAATTAATCAAATTGAAGGCTAATCATAAAAATACATGTCATTTGCTGTTCACCTGTCACTCCCCATCGCATAGATCTGCTCAAGTCTTAAATGTCTTCCTTGCAATTGTCATTTACCTCAATCTCGATAATATCGAGATGAAAATTAGTATTAAAAGAAACAAAAGAAAGAGAAATTCAAAGATTGAGACGAAAGGTTATTGACTGAAGAGATGGGATTAAACCAATGATACCATGTTAATCGCTCGTGAAATCAGGATTATCTCTACTTTCATATCAATCATTATTTGTGGATTAATATCTCATATCTCATGCTTTCTTCAACAAAACAAAAATTACAAATTTTATAATTGATATAGATTTTTATTAAATTTGTTTTATCGATTGATATTAAGGTCTTTAAGGCTCTGAAAGGTAGTGAAATCATTTAAAAAATCGGATCACTTAAACATATTTAATAGAATTTGTTTCATTTTTATAGTGGAACATTATATATTCAACAGTCCATCCAAAATCTTGGTTATCCTATATTTCAAATGTTTCATGATATTTCAACGGCGAAACTTTGAATGTGAAATTTCCCAATCCTAGTTGATATTTAACAGAAAGAAAGTCTTGATTTCCTCTCAAATTAACCATTTATTGAAAGAGATCTGCGATATCTATAAACACGTAGTAAAAGGTTTTCACTCTAAAGCACAAAAAGAGAAATGGATTTCATTAATAAATGGATTATAAGGAAAAGTTTTAATTAAGTTTTCTTTACTCAGTTTTTTTTTATTAAATTCAATTTTTCTGATATTTTGTGATATAGATTGATATATCATTGATCAGTTCAACTGTAAAAATAATACATTTTTTAAAATTTTCCTTATATTCAAACTAAATCAAGATTACGGCAAATAAGGTTAACCTTTGGAGAAGACTTGTCTCAAATGACTGGGAAATTACAACAGATTATAACTGGATTATAATGTGTTTGGGTTTCTAACAGTTTAATTCAACAGTCATTAATAATATAAATCGTGTTAACAAAGGGTATCCCTTCCTCTATGCCATAAACTTAGTGCGATATCACGGCCTCTAAAGTGATCAAAAATGTCATTAAAGCTAATGAACTTTAGCTGAAGAATATGATAGAAATGGTCAGGTATTGAACAAACAATACTTGATTGGGTGTACCCATACTTTTGCGTCCAATCGAATTGAATATTCATTTCAATAACGTTTTACTACAATAGAGATTTAGTGATTGTTAACTAAATTTTATACCTTTTCTATTAATTATTTTTGCAGACATTTCTCTGGGACTTCATTTCACCGAACTATTGAAAAGAGAGACAATTACGCGATCGATTGCTTCCCGACATCACAACAAAAAGTAAGTTCTCGTTTGAGTTTGGAATAAAGTTTTAGTAAATCTAACAATTTTTATGTAATTTAGACGAAAGACTCCGCCGTCGCCGACAACGGCCAACAAATTTATTTTCGATTCGACTAAAAACAAAAGTCCGAAACGGTCTCAGTCTGTGATTTCATCGACCAGTAAGTCATCGATTACTTAATCATTCTTTAATTTCGATGATCTTTGAGTATCGAAATGATTCACATTTGCCTTATTGTTGCGTCAGAAAAGACGGTCTTATCTTAAAATAGTCTAAACTATTGAATCCCTGTTTGCTATTTTTATCACCTTGATATTTTTCCTGTTTCAACGAAAGACAAATAATTAGACTAATTCAGTAATAATGATGTAATACTGAGCCAAACATTAAAAGAACTTCTCTTCGAAAAAAGTGATATAATTTTCAAATGTTCTTTCAACTTTCACATTATTAAGATTCTATTAAAATTGCTTTTTAGTAATTATTCCGATAAAGTGTCAAATGATTTGATTAATCAATATATATATTGAAAATTCATTCTTCTATTTATTGACTATATTAGCCTTAATTAACACAATTTCTCATTATTTTCAGAGTTACGTAAGAAATATGACGGAACAACAAAGAGACGGTATGTTCGAAGAGCAGGCGTTTCCGGTGATAATCTTTGGCGAAAGAGAGGACGACCTCGAGAAAGAGCTTCGAGCGGTAGTTCGAGAACAGAGTCGCCGATTCCATCTCCCGTGCCATCTGAGGGAAGCACGTGCGGCAATTCAAGCGCTCCTCTACACCGACGAAGACGTAGCGAACAGCACGCGTTCGACATCAATAACATTGTGATCCCGTACAGCATCGCAGCGACCACTCGAGTCGAGAAACTTCAGTATAAAGAGATCATTACTCCCAAGTGGCGAATCACAGATTCACCCGAAGACAAGTTCCACTTCTCTCATATTAATTTCACATCAGAAGAGAAATTAGAAAAATCACCGGTCGTTACCCCAAATGTAAGTCTCGAAGAGGAAGATGAAGAAGAAGACATCACAGAAGTGGCTTTTGCTGTGAGACACGCCAAGTCCGAAGAAGAGGAGAGGAAAAGGATTATGTCATACATGAAGGGCAACAGCGGTAGTATGCGTGGACGCGGAGCTCGGGTCAGGTTTGACAGCACCCGTTCTGATACAAATGCGTCCACCGGTGACGCCGTTTTTCAGAACCATGATTCGACGAGTCAGGACTCATATACAGGACCGGCAACTCCAGTGCCGCAAACCTGTATGGAATCAAATATCGCTGAAACTCCTCCACCGGCTACTGAAAGGCGTAGGAATGCCTCACTTTCTTCACGAAGGGATGACTCAATCGACGAGAGCTTCGAAGTTGTGGCTCCTTTCGAGCCCAGAGTTTTTCCTTTGAATGACTTGGATTACGATTCACTAATCAAAGACAGCCAACAAGAGTCGGGTCCTATAGTCGAGACTTTGGAATCGATGAACGATCCCGAGAAGTCTAATGAGGGTACCATCACAGCCAATAACAGCCGAGCGCCCACACCTATCGACTCAGACGGAGCCGAGAGTATTGTCGATCAGACCGAAGACGTGGACAACGACGAAGACCCAGAATGGGAGCCCAAGAAATTGCAGTGACTCTGATTCCAGTGTTCCGATTGATATTCGGTCGAGAGATGAGTGCTTAGGCAGAGATCAGATAAGATAAGGTCCTCTTTAACTATAGATATGTCTAAACAAACCAAATGTATGTAAGAATTTGTATATATTTTTCCATTTCTTTGCTTTTATTTTTAGTACAATTAAGTCGAGAAATTCAAGAAATACTTGAAATTTATTTATTCAAAAGCGAAACAAAATTAATTTAAAACTGCATTTTAACTCTAGTTATCTAATTATGTCTGAATTACTTGATCGATCAATAGAGGCCCCGATCCCCGGGTCTATGGCATACCTCCGAGCCCTTGAACTTCTTGACTTAATAATCCTATGAAATCTAATTTTGTTTAAAAATCAATTAGAAGTCAATTTGTTTACTAAACAGCATTTGTTAGAAATATTTAAGTCATTCCAAACGAGAAAATCGATTAATACTACAAAAAATCACTTAATTTTACCGATGATTTCGAAGTCAGTTATGGCTAATGACTCGATAAAAGTTTGTGTCGTTTGAGTTAAGCGCAGATCAAATAGCAATATATCGGTATTTCTTTAGTTATTTTCAACTTTTGTTGTAATTCTCTTTTCGTTTCTTCAAATCTCTTCAAAAAAAGACTACAAATAAGTGAATAAAAGTGTGAATACATTTGATTTTAATAGATTTAAACCAATTGGAGTACAATATAATTATTTGTATTTAAATGTCTGTTTTCGACCACTTTTTGCACTAAAATGCAAAGAACTTCAGTCTCTGTGAGACAAATATCAGACAAATATATAATAAAAATGAAAAAAATGAGAAAATATTAAAAACCATTTAAACTTATGACTGACTACTGATGGCTAGTCTTTCGATGATTCGCTGATAATCGTCTTCAAGTTCTTTGTATTCTTTATCCAATTTTTCGAGTCTCACCTCCAGAGCGGGAACAGTGGTCTGTTTCATGAGCGCGAGTTCCTGTTCGGGCACTCTCTTTGTCTTTTCGATCTTAACCAAGTCGAGCATCATTTTCTTGGTCGGAGCGTTCAGTCTTTGCTTTACATCTAATCGGAAGGCTTTGTATTCTTCGGTATCGGATCTGTTTGTGGCGCGAAACCGAAGTATTTCATAGACACGACGCGACTGTTTTTGGCTAATCTTAAGCTTTTTCTGCGCCTCTAAAGCCATCTCTTTGTTGAACCCCTTCTTCAAGTTGTCTGCGCTGAACGATTCGAGTTTAAGACAATTCTTGGAATCGACGTAATCTCGAATTCGAGTGAAGTTATCGGACGGGTCTTCAACTGTTATGTCAAACACTTTCTCTTCGTTTATATAACTATTATAAATGGATTCGAGAAGTCTTGAGCCGATGCCTAACCTCTGAAACGGCGGTAAAATTAAATACTGAGAAATTCGAGGACGTATTCGCTCGGGATATGCGAAATAGCGGTAAACAGTGGCGTAACCGACGAAACAATAGGTGTCTTCGGTGTGACCCGAATGACCATTGGGTACACCCGAGGAATGAACGGGTCGTCGTTCGTAGACAATGAAGTACTGCCAGCGCTCGTCGTCGGTGTCTATATAAGAGGCGGCGTCGATGAACCACCACAAGAAGCTCTGCATCCTTTGGTGATAGGCCTGAAAGCCGGGTGAAGTGATATCAGTTGAATAAACATCAAAATTTCTTTTCACTGATTTGTCTTCGATAACGGAATCAATAGAAAACTTGTCGATCAGTTGTCCGTAAGGTTTGAATTGAGATTCTTTGGTCAGAAGCGAACGGAACTCATCCATCGATTGGCAGAAATGGATCTCTAGTTTGTCGGCAATAATCTTATAGACATTATCGGCTTCGATGCCATCCGTTTCATCCATTTTTACTTTTTCGGTGTATTTAATACTCAAATAACAGTTTAGTTTTGCCGACGAATAATACAGTTTGACGTTTAGGTCTTTGTAACCAAAGATGGTTTCATTATCTCCAAACAGTTGGTGACAGAACTCCGGACTGAACTCTTTGATAGCAGTATTGTTGACATTTGTCGCCGATTCTTCATTGATGTCCTCTTCATCGCAGACCAGTTTCAATGCTATAGATTTGTTAGCGTTTGAGACGAAAGCCTCGAAGAGACCTCTCATTAGAGAAGAACCTGAAGAACAAACTGAAGATCAGATCCAATCTTCACTTACGAGTAGTTAATTATGTTTACTTACAGGCCATCGGAAAGTATTAGTGTTGAGGCCGACGGCAACGAAACAGCGGTCGGAAGCGATGGTTTGATGGTTTTGTTTGAGCCAAAGGCGCCAACACTTGTCGTCAATCATAAGTGAAAGCTCTTCACCACTGAATCTGAGCTCAGATCAGATCAGTCTCTCTCTCAGACCAATCATCACATCGTCTTTGGACGGCCTCTCAGTTACGACACTCGCTCTCAAGCAAACCAACCGATGAGATGTCCACTCATGCCGTGACGTCCGCTCAGTGGCAGAGGTGTAGGAGAGGTATGTGTGAGGGGTCGGTGTCTTCGGTCGTGGTTTGTGTTGAGGCTGTCCTCGACTCGTCCTTGCGTTCAATGCAGACCTCGACCGAGACTGAGGTAGGCTTTCATTGATTTGATTGTTATTTAATATCAATTTATCGCTTATTTAATGAGATTTACGTAAAACTGATTACTGTTTGCAAACCTTTTATTTCATTTGTTTTCATTAATTGCTTTGAATTTGTTTTTAATTTAATTTGAATTCCATATCAATTGTCTTCACTCAAGTGTCGAACTGATCGCAGGAATCGCAAGAACCGGAATAACTGGTGACAACTTGTGTTGTCTTCTATTGTCTTCTATTGTCTTCTATTGTCTTATTCCTCGTTGTCTTAGACTTTATGTACGTTCCGATCGTCACTTTTTTCTTCATTTGTCGTTTATTTCCATTTATTTGAAGTTTTAATTCATTTTAACAGTAGAAGGACGGCCCAAAAGAGGCGAAGTAAAGGACTACGTCGGCATAGAATGCCGGCTATGATTTCAG
>JAQGAJ010001109.1:0-10991 GCA_034689365.1 Liebstadia similis
TTTTCCTGGAAATGCTGGTCCACTAAAAAAAAAGGGGGAATCTTTTGGATCTCCTCTTGGCTTTTATTGAGGCCATCACACTGTGATTCCCATCTATCCCCTCGCTATCATCCCATCCCTAACTAATTCTCGAATAAGTAAAAAAAATTATCATTTTTTTCATTAAAAGATATTTTCTAAAATTTAAAACGTGTTAAACATTTGTATCAATGGTTGCAATTTTCCAACCCTTTGCCCATCCCTGACCTTATCGTCCAATTAATGAATTGTTTGATTGAAGGGAAACGAAAGTGAAAATCAATTCAGATTTGAAAAAAAATCATTTTATTCGACGAAAGATATCAAACGATAATAAGATGAAGAAAATTATTTTTCTCAAAGTTTTTGCTTGAAATTAATTGAATCAAATTATGAATGAATTCACAATAGAATAATTCAATTTTATCATGTTTCAAAAATGAAAGTCTAGGTATTGTTTGCTGAATCGATCGATGAAATCGAGTTCATATTGTTATGAATTGTGATTCTTCGTTGTGTTTCTTCTCTCAACTCATATATCTCTTCAGCCAAAGAATAATAATACTCTTCAGTACTGTTCGAGCGGTTAAACATATCTTCCTCTAAACTATTAGCAAATCGCACAAAAGTAACTAGATTACTATCTTGATATTCTCTTTTGTATTTCTCGGGGGTAATTAACGAAACTATTGTAAAGATGACATTATTTCTGTGTTCACGAGTGATACAACTCTTCCATTCGTTTGCACTGTTGCTCTGAGGACAGGCTATAACCGGTCCAATGCTAAGAGTGGGCGCCTCCTTATTGTGTTTCATACCATTATCAAGAATTCGTTTCTTTTTATGGACAAATGAGATGTTTGTTTTGGGCGAAACCGATATTTCGCTGTTTTTCCTCTTCTATTAATGGACAGGTAATGAATGAAAAGCAAGTGAGAGAAGTTAAAAAAAATACCTGTTCAATTGCCCTCTTCTGTGGTCCAACACTGAATCCAGAACATTGCGGGCAATATAGCCAATGATAAAGTGCTATTCTTGTGTCCAGACACAATGGGAAATTGCATGTCTGGGAATCGTCTGTTACTAGAGGAAAATTTGAATTTTCAATCAAGATAATGGTTTGAATTGAGCATTCAATGATTACTTTCTGGAGTAAAAACTAATGGCAGACGGACAGAGCAATAGTCTCCATGATTGAGCACTTCTATCATGGTATGACATCCGGGAAAAGTACATAGAAGTTGTCTGAGCTGACAATCACGGGCGTGAAGATATATCGCTAATATGTATTGGAATCGTTCAATTTGATGAAAGGTTGTACTCATCCCATTGTGGAAACCACTTCGATCAGTGGTAATCAAGGGATAGTTGATTGCCGGTAATTGCAGTACTGTTTGGGATGAAGTCTTGGACACAGAGTACTTGTTGACAGTATTGATCCCTTGAGTACCTGTAGTTGTGTTTATTCCCCATTCAGGCAATTGTTGTACGCGTTTTGATATTCTTTCAATTGATTTATCCATTACTTAATAATAGTATAATAGTATTAATCCTGGTTTCGATTTGAATTTGAAATTTGATGAGTTATTGGTGTAAAAATTGTTAAAATATCGCTAAAACACTGAACCAAAGAAAACCTATAAAAACTTTTTCGGCTCCAACATAGAGAGGCCGTCCTCTACGCTGTTGTGCCGGTTCTTTGCTCTTTAGCCGAGGCTCTGAACGGGCAGTAAAGCAGTGATCGGCGCATGACTTGTCATCCGATTGGTGTGTGTTATGCAGTGCTCCCCAGCGTTGAGACGTCTGCTGAGAAAAGACGAACCGATGCGAGCGATCACTCAGGCATTAGCCGCCAAGAAGTGAACCACTGCTCCAACAGTTCTGTTGTACAACCAGTCCGTCGATTACACTGTTTTATAGTATTTTGAGTTCGCTTTTAAAACTTCACTTCACTTCAGAGATGTTGTTCAGTGTATTGTCTGGTGTTTAGACCCTCAGAGCACTCGATTGCCGGCACAGGTCTGCAATCGGACTGAAAACATACTTTACATCTGACACAAAACGGTTCTCCATTTAATTGTGGGGCAGTTCCAGAGCCCAGTCTTCAGTTGAGTCCTACCTATTTATTAGTGTTGGAACAGTTCGAGTGCCCACTAATACCAAACTGACACTAACCGCCCGACCATCGACTCACTCACTGCTTCTCCTAATCAAGAGCTCAAAACTTTTGCCAATTATCTCAAACCAAACCGATTTGAGATTCTGGTGAAGACAAACGTGCGAACAGTCGGCGAATGCGGCGAACGATTGAGTGTCATATATGTTGTCAAAACTTTTCTGACATTAAATTCATTTATTGATTAAATGAACTCAAATATTGATTTATATCAGTGATTGATATCGAGTCAGAAAACTTTGATTTAATTGAATATTTTGTTGTTTTGGTTTGCGATCCGTTTAACGATAAGAAATAGTTGAT
This sequence comes from Liebstadia similis, assembly GCA_034689365.1. NCBI lineage: Eukaryota > Metazoa > Arthropoda > Arachnida > Sarcoptiformes > Liebstadiidae > Liebstadia > Liebstadia similis. The sequence continues at coordinate 2,498 of JAQGAJ010001109.1, forward strand.
GACTCAATATCCGAGGTAAGTCTGTTTCGCCCTATTTTTTCATAAATATTTGTATTTATTATAAAATTTAAATAATTTTTGACAACATTTTGTCTAATATTCCGTTATTGGAAGCAATTCTTTAAAATTAAATTCCACTAAAACTTATTTGTAATGCAATTGAGTAAACAATTTTGAAATCCAAGTGATTTTCCTTTCGGTGAATAAGGAATACATGTTTTCTCTCTATTTTGAAATTGAATATCAAATTCCAAAATACAATAAAACTCGATATCCTATGCAAAGCCGACGCAAAGACCCGATCCTCGCGAATGAGATTCATTGCGAGTATAGAATAGGAAATAGGAATCTAATGCCTGAGAAGAATATGAGTGCAAGTGTTTGTCTCAATAGGATTGGGTCGCCTGTGCTCTGGTGTCTGATCTCAGATGCGCTTCAATGTCACTGAATTGCTGTTCAATATCTGTTGTCTTGGCTTCTATTCCAGAGCCTCTTCACTGTCTCTCCGACTCTATCACTGACTATCAGTACTCTTGTGGTCGATATCAGTGTTCAGCCATCGCTGGCATTGATGACAAACCTTTAACTATTGTGTGGATTAAACGCTACCAATAATTGATTTTTTACAATGTTTTTGTAGACAAAACACCGAAAACAACAGCAAAAAGGAAAAGAAAAACTGTGTTTTCCATCGGATTAGAGTTAATATTATCTGAATTTCAAATACGAAAGTATGGATCAGAGCTCGGCTTCAATTGATAGGCCATTCTTCTGTGGTATCGATGGATGCGTTCAAACATTCAAAACAAGATATGTTTTCAATCGACACAAACAACGGATTCACTCCAACGACAGACCATTTATATGTCCGGTCAGTGATTGCGGGAAACGGTTTAAAATTAGTGAAGATCTCAATCGACACAAAGTCATACATTCGGATGAAAAGCCATTCAAATGTGATAAATGTAATAAAGGTTTTAAACTATCACATCATTTGAAAGGACACAAACTATCAGTTCATTCAAACGACAGACACTTTATATGTCCGGTCAGTGATTGTCGTAAAAAGTTTAAAAGTAATGGAGATCTCAATCGACACAAAGCTATACATTCGGATGAAAAACAATTTAAGTGTAATCAATGTTATAATTCATTTAAATTTAAATCAAACCTCAAATCCCATCAAAGTATTCACTCCAACGACAGATCATTTATATGTCCGGTCAGTGATTGTCGGAAAGGGTTTAAAAGTAATGCAAATCTCATTCAACACAAAGCCATACATTTGGACGAAAAGCCATTCAAATGTGATGAATGTAATCAAAGATTTGTTCGAAAGTCGAGTATTATTCGACACAAACGATACTTTCACTCAAACGACAGACCATTCATATGTCGGGTCAGTGATTGTCAGAAAAGGTTTAAAATTAATAGAGATCTCAAACAACATAAAGAAATTCATTCAAATCAAAGACTTTTAATTTGTGGTATCAATGGATGCGATAAAGCATTCAAAACAAGACGTTATTTGAATTCACACAAAGCCAGACATACGGGAGAAAAGACATCCAAATCTGGTCAGAGATTTAGCACTAAATGGTCGACTTTTGAGCCCAATTATCGGTTGAGACGTTCTAAAAGGCATCGAATGCCTAGACTTGAGTATTGGAGGGGTCAGAGACCTGTCTTTAAGAGAGACAGCTCTGGTCTAACCGAACAAGTTGTCGATATCGCTCAGGGAATCGAGCAAAGAAGGCCCCAAACGATTCAACTTTACTAAGATTTATGAAGAAACGGCTAAACAGTCAATGGTTTAGACTTCAGGGCATTGCCAAACAGACCAGGTATGGAACGGATGGGGAAACGGGTAGATGATTGAGATGAGCAAAATAAGCGTGTTTCGCGTCCTATCTAATAATAATTATGATGATTTTGGTAAAATATCTCTAACCCTGACATTTCCGTTACAGTTGTATAGAACTGATAATCTCTGAGAGGATGTCCCAAATCGCGTCCACTTTGGCCGACATCGACATCCTGTCCACGGCCTGTCATACGGCCTCATCCCGTCTCTCGTCGTTACGTTTGTCGCGATTACATCTCAACCGCGAGACTCACATATCGAACCAAACGACCGGTCATAACGACGAGGAGAGGGAGGCGGACGAGGAGGCGATACTCGCACAACAGATCCAACATCTCATCACTGAAAAGTATTATTTATTTGCTTGCTTATCGATAATTTTGATATATTCGCTTGTTTAAATTCATCTTTTATAAAAGATAATCCTCGTCGTATAACTAGTTGAATGTATTGAAAATACCAAGATAACTTAAGATTACCTGAAGAACATAACTACAATTTCTTGGATACAAACATTTTTTGTCTTGAAATTGCTAATTGATTGAAAAGCTCTTTATTGAAAATTAAATCGAGCATCTTAGCTACTAGTTGAACATTATCCCTTATCATGGTTAATTATGAATAGTTATGCAAACTGAATTACAGTTTTTACCCTTTACCTTCTTGTTTATCATCAATAATAATTTAGCATGAAATAACTATCATTGCGTTATAGTTTTTAATTATCTTGTTAGTAAAGTTTATTAAACCATCCAAATTACAGTTCAACAATATCTAACAATGGGTTTATCCCAATAGGAACCACTTGACTGAAATGTTGCCGTCGTTCCGATTGGCGAACGCCGGTTCCGACGAAGATATGCTGTCCGTCGGCACAGATTTGGCCGATTGCGAGCCTATGAGCCAAAGCCAAGAGAACGTCAATTTCATCCTTCAATCGCCACAATCGCAGACATCCCTCACATCACTGACCACTACGTCCGCAGACGACCAACGAATCAACCATTTGACCAAAAATCGAGTCTCAGTTCCGAATCGACGAAAGCCATCGAAGTTCTCAAACGGACAGAACGGTCGCGTAAGTGTGATGTCGGGTCCGGACACGGATCGACCGGTCATTGAGTCGGACGCCATCTGGACTTAAGGTCTCAATGAGTGCCCGCAAAACGACTTATGCAAAAAGTCTAGTAATAAGAGGCGTCGGGATATGTGTGTGCAATAAGGGTTGGGTCAGAGACCAGGACAGATGGTGTCAACACATCAGTCACTACAAGGTCGACGATATGTTCGGCGATTTGGAAATCCGTTCCGATCAGTCATATACAGTGCGCCCAAACAAGACATCAGTGTAGACAACCTCAACGCCGGCCCCAACGTGTCTGGTGGTGTTTGCCGGTAGTAATCAGGTTGGTTTGGTTATTGTAGTTTTGTAATACAAACCCAATGTAAGGGTTTACAATATGGGTTTTGTAAGATTGTATTTTGAAAAGTAGGATAAAAGAGTTAGATTGAATTTTTTCTAGCCTTGATTTTGTTTGTACAAAGTGTAACTAAAGGAAATTTTATGATTAAACTTGAAATAAGCTTGAATTGAACAACAAACAAACAAATTGACAATTATCTAGACATTTATAGCAGTTGATAAAAAAGAACTAATTAAACTTTGTTTTATAGCTGTAATTTTAACTTGCAACATATTTGAATTTTGTGACTCGGTTAATTTATATAAGTCAGAGAACGCCTCCTTTACCCTTTTTCTTCAAAGTAAGCACAAAATTAATTCTTAACCATTGCTCAGGTGATATAACTACTTAACTGTAGTTCGGTAGACTCGACTCTGATCTCGGCATTTGTGATGCCGGCGAAAGACTCTTACAAATACCAGTGGCAATTGATTTCGAGGCCGTCCACAAGTGAACAGATTAGAGATATGGAGGGCTCGAACACCGATCACATTAAACCTTCTCCACAACAACAGCCCCGACGGAAGTCAAGTTCGGGTTCTTCTCAAGAGACACAAAGAGTTATCAAAACCCAAGTCTTAGCCGATTGGCCACAAATCGTCCCAAAGTTCTGCTCAGCGACAGCAAGAATCAAAGTCAGCGCCGACTCATCACAAGTCGAGCACAGGCCAACATGCAATTGGGCACTTATAAGAACATTGTGATCCAAGTCTCGACAGCTGAGTACACGAACACACGTATGTCCACACATCGACTCGCGACTCTCAGATCAGCTCAAAGATTGTGAGAACAGGTTTTGTTATATCTGTGGTCTGACTGACGCTCCAATCACAAGACATAAGGATTGGATTGAAATACTGAAGAATGAGATAAAGGATTAGAAAGAGAAGTACGAAAAGTCTATTAACGCAAATGAAAAGATAAAAAGTGATAATCAATTGCTTTTGAATGATAATAATAAATGGAAATCAAAGTACGACATTAGTGGTGTCATTCTCTCACCGATCGGTGGTTTCCTCACTCTCGAAGTTACCGGTCTGGCGGAGAAGCGGCCGAGTCTTATAGTGGGAGATATGATCGAAATCTCGGACCCGATTCACAATTTTCCGGGAAAGAGGCTTTGCTTTCAAGAGTTTGTTGTTGAGGTAAGTATCAAACGGTCATGTCTTTCATTAACTGCTTTCTGATCTTCTAATTGTTAACTTTAGATCCAGAAGAATGATATTCTGATTCGTTTCAATCGTGAATTTCAGAATGACTTCGAGGATGGCTTCTCAAAAGTCTTGTGGGAAATGAAGTTCTATTTGAGCCGGTATTCAATGCCTTCCCCTCTCATACCTAACAGATAGTGATCTATTGACCAGAACTCTGTTCCGTCGCTGTCATCGCGCCATCGATTTATCGCAACCACTCTTGGAGAGGGTTTTGTTTGCCGTCAAGAGTCAGATCCCGAAAGGACAACCTCTGACTCAACTGAACAGTGGTTTGGATTGGGTGAACACAAGTCTCAACCAACAGCAGAGATATGCCGTCAGTATGTCTATCAAAGGTTACTCCCGTCGGACGCCGTTCATTATCTTCGGTCCGCCCGGCACTGGAAAGACAGTCACAATCGTTGAGTCTATTGTTCAGGTGTTCCGAAATCTCAAGAATAGCCGAGTCCTGGCCTGCACTGCGGCTAACATTTCAGCAGATCTGATCGCTGAGAAACTGGTTGAGAGCGGTGTTGTGACCGATAAAGACATGATCCGAGTGATGGCATATAATCGTGAGTTTGATCTAATAATCATTGAAATTAAAATCGGTTTCTCTCAGACAAAGACTCGGTTTCTCTCAGACAAAGACTCGGTTATCACATCTCTCAAGTCTGTTTCGAAATGTGCGGACGAAGGCATGGATTGGCTTAAGTATAGGATAAGTGATTATAGTGACGACTTGATAGCACGCGGGCATTATCTTCAATTGAGACATTCCTCCCAATCACTTCACTCACCTGTACATCGATGAGGCCTTTATTATCATCAGCTAAACAATGACCGGAATCTCTAGAGATCTGATCGTCGGTACGACTCAACAACTGTTGGATCAATTCGTTTGTGGTTTGTGTTCAAACATATTCGTCGATCCGATGGTCACTCAATGTTGTGGTCAAACCTATTGAAAGCAATTTATCACTCAATGGCTTTCGCAACACAAGTCTTGTCCTAATGATCACAAACGACAGAAGACATCACTTCTAACCTCAGCCCCGAAATTCGTGACAAATATATATCTTGAATGATATGAATATAAGATGTGTTAATCACGAGAAGGGCTGTCAGTTCTTCGGCAAAACTGATGGAATGGGCAGTCATTTGATTGAATGTCAGTATAGATATAAACGACAACTACTTCACGTTGAGATAACAATTAAGGTAAAAAAGTTTATAATGACCTCATTTACCTGATTATATGATTACAGAAATTTAATTTCAAACCGAAAGTCACCGAAATTTCAAATGTCTATGACTTCGGTCTGAAGTTCAAACTAACACAAGTCTTAGGCAGAAGAGGCAAACCAAATGTCATATTCCTTGAGGACGAAGAAGAGAATGTATTTATGGCTCTCTTCGATCAAAACGATGTCGATTTCGAGATTAGGGTTGAAAACAATTGGCGATTTAATATCAATTTTAGTGAAGAAGACGTTGTCAACTGTTCCGAATTGACCGCAGAGGAAGTCAACGACCAGAACATGAAATACAAACGCTTTCGAGGGATTTCCAACGGAGAGACCACTGTTTTGAGGATCTATGTATTGATTTCAGTCCCGACTACGGAATGGTTCTTAAGTTCACATTTGATTACTCATCGCTTCAGGACATAGATCATGTGGTAAGACACGAATTGCCTGATTGTTGTCATCTATAGTCTTGTCTTCTTCAGGATTGCCCGCAACTGATGGATAGAAACCTTCTCTGTCTGTCCCCAAACACAGACAACTTTAACGAAACCATATTTTTCAGAATCATTACCAAAATGGAGGTCGGAGTGAGACTCGATGAACAAAGAGACAGACTCTGGAACTTCTGTCTTAAGCTCGACATCGATAGTGATAAATGCGATGAATTGTTTGATTTGTTGGCCAAACCCAGCGACTCGACTCATATCATTTCTATCGGATCTATCCATAAAACTAACCGATAGTTAATGTGCAAATGCTTGGTCAAACTGTCAGTCAGATTGTCTTCAGTGGAAATCCGGTTTAGAATCTTAAACATAGTTCCCGGGAAAAGACCAAACCATTGAGAACCAGTTTTAAGATTCTTCTGTTTGAAAGTGATGAGAGAGAAGACAAATCGCAACTGATTTCGGGTCTTAGGGTTCGTTGCGTTCACAACCCTGTAATATCGCGAAACAAATGGCGGACAATTGACTAAAAGGACTTCTAGTGGTGGCCGACAGGCTAAACCACCAAACTACAATTTGTAAAGACTTGTCTTTACTTCACAAAAAATAGTTTTCAAATTTTCAATAATTTTCAAATAGTTTTTATAACGACTAGCAGACCCCTATCCCCATAACCTATCCCCTGAAACCCCCCAACACATACTAAATTCCTTCCTCCCCCTAACCACCCTCCGTTTAATACATAAAATTATCCCCTTTTCCCTATGGCGAGCCCTTCATATTCGTAATAGAGATATTTTAATTGATAATTTGATGAGTCAAACTGTGGTCTACTTAGTTTTTGTGTTAGGTGTAGATGAAGCAAAGAATTAGTATCAGGGTAACTCTTGCAACAGGTTGGAAGGTGGTCAGGTCATAGTGGGTAGAGATTAGAGTTTGGTACCTAGTTAAATATATTGGCCATCCCTGTGCTCAACTCATCTGAACTCTAGCCCTACCTTAGGGCCTACCTTATAGTTATGGTCCTCGTCTTGAAGGGCGAAGTGGTGGAGGTTGAGTGGTCACCGTCGTGTCCATCATCGTAAGTGAAGGCCCGTCGAGAGAAGTCTGCGCCACCGATCCGAAGTCGGTTCAGGTTATACTCGAGTCCGTGGTCTGAGAAGTAGTCTTTGATGAGTCTGTCCTGAAGTTCTTGTGGCAGTTGACTAATCATATAACCGGTGGCGTCAGTGAACGAACCGCCGAACCCGATAATGGTCTGTACTTTCTTCGACTTATCAATGTTGATGGTCTCGGTCTTAGACGTCTGTTCCGAGTGTTTGTAACCGAACTTCAATTGAGTCTCTTTGAATCGATCGCCCGAACGGCTGGTCTCGAATACAGTGACCACTCCTTTGTCGGTCTTCTTGATGGGGTCGAGATCGTCACAATGGGTGACATTGCATACACAGACCACTGTGCCTTTGCCGAAGTCCTTCTTGTTACATTGCTCTCGTGAGAAGGCTGTGAGTGGACATGTATTAGAGGACAGGTAGGCATAAGACTATAAGTAGTTGTGGAAAGGCATTCGAAGATAGGTTCAAGTCTTTAGTGATCAGGCATTAGTGGACAAGTATTAGATGACATTTATCACTCCCAATAAAGAGGAAGGTAAGTCAGTGGATAAGAACCCAGGTTTGGCTGATAGGCATAGTGGACAGGTATTATTGGACTGATTGGTTTAGAGGACAGGTATCAATCCCAAAGAAGAAGGGCCAAGTAAAAAAAGCCAGAAATCAATGGATTGACACCAGAACACAGGTGTAGTTTAGAGGAATAGTGGAGAGGTATGAGAGGACAGGTATTAGATAATATTTTTACTCTTACCCACTGAGCACAAGCTCAGGACCAGGGCTATCAACAAATACTTCATATTGTCCTTTCTCGTCAACTCTAATCCTCGAACATTTGAGACCCTTTTATTCTAAATTTGTTATCATGGTTCTTGTGCACCCACGATAACACACTCGGCATGAGAGCCCACGATAACAAACTACTTACAGTACAGAATTTATCAGTTGGAAAAGTTAATTATGTTTGTTAATTTTCCATTGTAACTATCGAATTTGAGCTTGATCATATCAGCTGAGAAACCGACAATATGTCCTTAATTTTGTTTTTAAAATACTCATCTTGGGAATATTTAGGGTGCAATTGGTCGTACTTAAACAAACTTACCAAGGCTGTTGTGCTAAATGTATTTTTGTTACCAGTTTAGTTGCTAGGTTAATGAAATCGA
>JAQGAJ010001110.1:0-10990 GCA_034689365.1 Liebstadia similis
AATTACTATATTCAGAGCAAATGCAATAAAACGAAAGTCATTTGAATTTCATTCGCAAAGTTGTTGGCAATAATAGTTGAGAAGCAAAGCAATGGTCAGGAAAGGGATCGATATTTCGAATAACATTCCGATGTTCACTATCAAGAATTCGGTGACCAATGGACACATAATCCGATTGGCTTCCAAAAGAGATTCTTTGCGAATGGAGGCAGATATGGATGGCTTTAACGTGATTTGTTATTTCCATCAGATCTTTGGTCTCCCGTATTATGATCTGAAGAATAGGAGAATTCGACGTATTTTCGGAATCATTTGTAGCCTTACTTTCATCGCAATCTTCATCAGTGAGTAATATTAATTCGGTTAAGACTAACAAACATTATTACTAATGGACAGCATCTCTTGTGCCGTGTGTTCTGGTGTGCGATGAGGGAAGTGTTACGCGGTATAAGAGTGTCCGAATCAACAGATCCCGATCCGCATGTATTGTCCAAATCTTCTTGATTTGTGTTGAGGCCTATCACACAATAGACAATGATTTGGGACTAATTTACTCTCGCCATGAGTTCAGACATTTCTATAAGTTTTTGAATAATATCGTCACAAATCATAACATTTGTCTAAACTTTTACCTCAGACGAAGACTACTAATCGCCGCTTGGATTCTAGTAATACTTAATATATTCCATGCGTTCGTCGAAATAGCGTTTTTGTGGCCGATAGTGGCCGAAGAGATTCATCACCAAACCTCTCCACATAAGGCACTTCTGGAAATGCCTAAAATCGCTGCAATAATCCTAACTTTGCTAATAAAGTCTTTCGGTGCGATTCACTCCAAAGCAACCGATACTTTGATCGTCTATTTCTCACTTTTGCTCACTTATTATATGAGATCTTTTGGATCAGTGGTTAAAGAAATGGTCGATTCGGTGGAACAAAATCATTCCGAACGACCCAACCATTCGAGAGAACGCTCTTTCGATCAGTTGAGACAAACATTTGTCTCAATGCAAACGTTGATATCGAAGGCTAATAATTGTCTTTCTCCGAGTCTATTACTGACCACCAGTTGTAACGTAATCGCTATAATTGGAGGCATTTTCGTCGGAATCGATCTTTTCGGTCAAAACGCTAAGATCGAAGAGGAAGAGGCCTTCGATATCTTCAATGCCGTTGTTTCGAGTATTACAATATTTGTCTGGTAAGGGATAATCGTCTCAAATGATTGAGTAATCAATTTAAGACTTATTTATTTTTATGGTTTTATTGTTTTCAGTGGAATATTTGGCGATAACATCAAAACTGAAACCAAAACCGCTTTAAGTCATTTGCAGAGAATTAGGTTCAATAAAATCGATGACAAAGATTACAAAAGTGTATGTCTTTAATCATTTTTCGTTATATAACAATCAATTGATTTTCGAATTTAATTTCTCTTTTATTTTCCTTTTGGTTTATTTCGACCATAATTACCGAAATTGACGGCAATTCAGGTCAAGACGTTGATTGAAATGATGGAAAGCGATAGAATCGAAGGCCTAAACGCCACCGGATTTTTCCGACTCGATAAACATTTTTTATATAATGTAAGTATTTATTGAATCAATCGATGTTTTGATGCGAACGAGCGTTACTTGAGTTCACTTCTGTTCCTCAAATCTCTTAATTCTTTGTTTCCTCGATTCAATTGAAGGTTTGGACGATTCTCTTTCCGATGGCTATACTATTGAGTCAAAAGTATTAAAAACGATAAAAATATTTTGAATTCTCATTTTGTTATTTCATCGAATTTCACCTCTTCTTTGATCACACAATTGATTTAACCTTCTATAAATGAAAGGTGAAATCAATTAATAACTTACAAATAAAATTGTTAAATTAATGTTTGGTTACTATGAGCTCTCTCACAATGGGAAATTGTGTTCAGTTGGCGCATAATGTGCCACAAAAGCTATCTTTGAATTGAATCATCAAATTATTGTTTTCAAATAAAATAAAATAAACTATTCATAAGTTAACTAATGTTTGAGAAGACAATTGCCTTAACGTTGATTTAGTTGAATCTTTTCAATATATCTTTGGATTTAAATACCAATAATTGAGTTTCATTAGACAATTCAAACCCCTGTTGTCATAATAATCGGTACAAAATTTATTTAACAAAATGCGATTGGATTACAGACTCGAGTAAAAGTAGTTGCGATCGGAACTATTGGTTTGGGACTTGACTTAACTCGAGAGTCAAAAGCGGGCAATCATTTAAAGCAATTCACCTGAAAATTGATATTAGAGGCGATACTATTGTGCGAAACACCTGGTCTTTAGTCTAATCATATTTTAGATGAATGGTGTGAGTCCTCGATGTATGAATGGTTGAGCACTTGGTCGGACTGGCCTTTTATGCCCTTTTACGGTGTTCAAAGTCAATTTGAGTTAGTATGAGGTGATGTTAGCGCTCACCTCATACTAACACTAACTTTGCTTTCCATTACATTCAATGCCTTCAATGCGTAAAATTTGGTTCTGATTTGAAAGAAAGGTTCGCTTTTCACCACACAATCTGTTACCAGATTTGTATCACCAGTTTTAGAGCAACACATCCGACATATTGTCCGATATATTGTCCCGATCTGTGACAATATCCCGATCTCTGACTCCCGTCCCAGAGATGAGAACTCAAGAAATGCTAATTCGTTGCTAACAATTGAGTTTTACTGCCAGTTAGAGAGTCTATGACTTCTCCCGAACTACTTCTCGACACAACTCATGCACACCATTACTCCCATTACTCACTATTACCTCTATTATTGCGATAATAAATGAAAACTCACTTTAACTGTAAATTTTTATACACATAGAGACACGAAATTATCATAATTTTTGAATTTTTATTGCTTCGAAATAAAGAGTGAAACCAATGAAGACTTTTCTCACGGATTCTGTTGAATGCAAATTACGACCAGAAGTGAGCGCTCAGTAAGAAAGCCATTGAACAGAACTCAAGCAATCTCTAAGAGACTGACTCTTTCGGCAAATTTCCGGCATTTAATGCATTGCTAACGACTCCCTGTCCTCCCTATGCTCTCAGCCCTCTGTCTGTTTCACAGAATCGGAGAGCTATTTGCAAACGACAGGTAAACGACGGGACAGTAATAACTGAATTTACAGATCGACATAAATCAAAAGGTAATTCATGAAAGTTGTCATAATTGATAGGAAATTTGGAAACGAGTTCTCAATTGTTCCACGAATTAGAAGAAACAAAATGTGTTATAATGAATATGAATTCGTCTTTTGTGATACAAATTTCATGAGTGCTCACAATTGGAAAGGTTTGAGGAAAAGACAAGAACTGTGAGCACTCGAGTGAATGCAATTTTGAATCAACGAATTCAATGAATATTTATTGACAATTGACAACAATGGGAGGCATCAGATCAGACCATTGCAGACGTGTGTCGTTCGCCTAAAGAATTAGACTTAATGTCAGATTCGCAGCAATTCTTGGATCGCGTGTTTGTCGTTGAGATTTGTCGGGTGTTTGTCGGGTCGGCCGCCACTGCCAGTGATGCCCATCAGTAATGGTTGAGCTCTGCTATGCTGTAATTGGATCTAATATTCCTGTTATGATGGATGAGTTGCAGAGACTGTTTCAGAAATTGGCCAAATCCGAGACACGAGTCCAGAAATTGTTTAACACATTCGCCAAATTGGTTCGGATCTGTTATTCTCGCAGATGTTCTTCTCTTCCACTGATCTGTTCATAAAACTCCATATAAATTGTGTGCACTCAATGTTTTTGGTGTCTCTCTCTTCACATCCCGGCTCTCCTCCTGAGCTAATGCCACCCAACTTGTCCTCAACTAAGAGGAAGAGACAGCACAGGCAGAGGACAGGCAGAGCACAGGCAGAGGACAGGCAGAGCACAGGCAGCAGGTGTTTAACACTATAATAATAGTTGAGTTCTGGACAGAAGAGTATCTCCCGTTTTACCAGTTTATTGTCACTCCATATATGGTTCCCAATAATTGTTCAGATCTTCGACTAATAATGAGAAATATGTTAATAATATTATTGAACTCAAACTCAAAATATTCAAAGCATTATCTGATTTCGGGTTCAGAGGTATCACTGGTTTTGGACATTCTTTTGTTGTCATTGTAAGTGTCAGTACAGACAATGATATCGATTTCTGAAGAGCATCGCCAACACTGGTGGCGGTCTTCAGACCAAATGAACAGTTGAGGAACAGTTCTCGTCAGTCATGAGAGATCCCCTACACTCGAGCCGGTGGGGGTCGTGGACTGGATTCAATTGATAAGTCGACAACATGTTTGCCAATTGAATAGGAAGACGATCGGGTGTTGAGTGACTCCAATACAATACCACTGACAGCAGTGAAAGCCAGAGTGAGAGCCAGAGTGAGACCCAGAGTGAGACCCAGTCCAGTGAGAAGTCCTCTTAATGGGACCATAGATGACAAGCAAACGATGAACTGTCGATCGCCACAGAGGTCTGAGAGCTGAAGATAAGGCGATCAAATGGTATTTGCTGTCGACCACACACAGCACACCACTGGTCGACACGACACCACTTTCCGACCGACACAAACCCTGACAGTCCAGGTGTGCCTCGCTTTCAATTATGGACAATAAGTAGTTATTATTAGTGTTTGTCGTGTATTGTAGTGAATATCAGATCTGGAATTCCATGCATTCATCACTAGAGCCTATGTCTATCTGATATGGTCTCCGATCAGACTATCTATGCCTCAAAGGGATGTCAGTTGCGGTCAATATTGTGACGATATGTTTATTGTTGACCACAGTCTGATCGGAGTTACGGAATCGTTGCATAGGAACAGCTGGTCTGAGATAAATCCCTTGCGATCGATCACTCGCTGGTCGGCACCGATGGGACAGATAGCTGTGCGATGCCATCAGTCGCCTAACATTTGTTTGGCTCAACTCAACTCCTCTTTTTGATAGTCTTGGTTGAGGTCTAACTCTAACCCAAGTTATTGTGAGCCATAACTCAATACTCTTTAGTTCCCATAAATTGAGAGTAAACTCGACTTTTGGTTATTACTGAAGTAATACTGAACTGCGGTTTCACTATTAGTGGCCAATAATCATGTTTTCCTATTGTTATGTAAATGATTAGTCACTTGATTTGATATTCTTCCAGATTATTGTTATGTATGCCTGCGTTGAGTCAAAGCCCGGTTCCAGTGCTGAGCCTAATGTCACAGCATTTAGCGAAACGCGGTTTGGCTGCAGATGTCCTCAAACGGCCTCAAACGGCCCTAAACGGTGGCCCCAAAACCGTGTCAACCATTAACAGTTGAGTCGAGACCGCGATCGGGGGTTCGCCGTAACATATAATTGTCTAATTATATGCTTCAGGGGTTGTGAACATCACTACAAAAACTACTGAATTGACCGATTCGTACCGATTCCAGAGATTTCATATTTATGACAATATCTCATATCATCACTCGTTCGCTCACTCCATCTCTCTCTCCATCTCTCTCTCCATCTCTCTCTCCATTCTCTCTGTCCTTCTCTCTAACAATTTGATACCAAATGAACATTTTTTGTCAAAACTTTTTGGTCGGTTAACAATTAGGAACCACTCGTAGGACCAAATCCGTGGCTAATTATCAGAAGAGTAAATGACAAAATCCTTTTGGTTAGTCATTCATCCGAAGAACTCGATGGCGAACGCATACGAACTCAAGTGATGTGCCATTTATTATGAGAGGCGTTGAGAGTAATCTTGAATTAGTGTCAGCACTCAATGCATCGCTCGTCCACTTAAGGCATAACAAACGCTATATTCGCTATTCATGTGATCCTAATGTGAATCCCATATGTGTTTCGCGAAACCCATTTCTACCACTATTTGCATATATTCTTCAATAAGTTTACACTTTTTTGCAATGCTTTAAATTTTTGTTTCAATAGCACTGATAGTACTGTCAGTATATGTTTACCCTTTTCTTCTCATTTGATTCCGACTCACAATTCCATCGATGCGTTCATAAAAATGAAGAACTAATGCATAGTTTTAGAGAACAATGCGATAACTATTTAGAGAAAGAGTGAAATGAAAAAAACTTTTTTTTCTGTCATATTCAACATTTTTTATGTGCTAAGAGTCAGAACAAAAGTTTTCTCAATAACAAAATATTCGATGAAATGATATATTCGAGAGTTATGTTAATAATATGCAAATTCTAGTGTCAAACAAAACCAATAAATGTTACGAATATTATAAGTTATGCCAATCCTATCACAAGAGCTTTACTTTTGTTCTTCGATTGTGTTTTGCATTCGCATCGTTGGGGAGAGAGAGAGAGAGAGAGCACAGCATCAGTGATGTGACTCTCAATTTCAAATTGTCATTTCAATAAGCGTTTACTGTTTTTCTGCATCGTCTGACTCCTTGTTAGCCGACATCAAGTCTTGTGTTGTACTGCATATGCAGATGACATCAAAAGACAAAAAGAGCTAAAAAGCAAAGCTCTCAACGATTTAAAAGTTATTTTAAAAACTGGTAAAATTGAAAAAAAAAGTTTTTGCAAATATTGTGTCTTTTAGTCGTATGACACCAATCATATACAGAAGAGACAAAGTAATAGTTGAGTTGATTGTTCTTCTCATCTATTTTTACTGTACATCGACTCTGAACTGATTCTAAGTTCTTATCCGTCGACAAATTGCAAATACGAACCCCTGAGCGGCAAAATATAGATAAACTTTTTTGTTACTTATATCAGAGCCACGAGTCCTGAGAGCAGAGAATCGCGTGTTTTGATAATGCATTCGACACTCGAATGACTCGAATCGACTACAACTCAAACAAAAAGTGTCGACCGATTGAAGAGTTAAGGCATTAAATGAGCGAATATATGGTCGAAAGAGAGAAACATATCGGCAGTGATCGTCTATTTTTTCAGTCATCCCCTCACAGACTGTTCACTCACTCCACTCACTGCCAGACCTCTCAGAGTAAAGTAGATAATCAGTCGGAGCTCTTTAAGTGTGAACTTTCGCATTAACTCTTTCCAAGAGTTGAGTTATTCTGTGCATCAAATAAATGGAGATCTCAGACGAGTTGAGAACAGTCATGAAATTCATGCCTTCGTTTGAATTAAAACGTTTCGCTATTATCTCTAGTCTTGTGAGCTCTGATCTCGAGATAACATCACTCTTACGGAGAGACCATTTGATTGCCTCTCAATTCAAATTGCATTTCACACCAATGACTCAAAAAACTCATGAATTTCAACACAAATATCAAAATTTGTTTTCTTTAAAACATAAAGTGTTATAAATATATTGGAAATGATGTGGAAATTTGAGTCTAAAACACAACTTCAGACAAATCCATCGCAAAGTATCACAAATTGAGTCAAAAGTATTGGAGAATCTGAATAAGAATTTCTCGTTTCGTATGAAAAGTTATGTCCAAAACACAAATAAATTTCTATACATATAAAGTGTTTTCCGATAGTTATTGTCTCACTTTTTGCAGACATATTGAGGCCGAGGACTGGAAATTGGATTTTGTGTGGTATATGAAAAGGCGAGCGAAGCCTTAGTGTGGCTCCGGAGCCAAAGCCTAAGCCATGTTTCATAAAATATGTTTCATTTTGACACTTTATAAACGGTGTAAAGTGTTTGAGTGCTCTCGCAATCTGTCGCACACTTACTCTCACTCAAGATTACCACAAACTCAGAGCAAATTTTGGCCAAATTTGCTGTTTATAACCGATCAGAGGTGTAGAGGAAGGCAGACACTGAACACTGAATGAGAGGACTGGATGTTCAATAAGTGAGTGCCTCATTAATTTTTAAACAACAAGTCCAACCGAATTGGCACTAATTTATGCACCCATTCATTCATTCATTCATTCATTCAGAGACTGAGAATATCTTTCCAGAAATGTAATAAAAATTTTGTGCCAACACTTGTCCGCCACTCGTATCGCATATCAATATCGCATATGACTTATAAAAACATTTCTTCCGAACCATATCTCACCGATAAATCCAAAACTCGTTCTTTTCTATTATTATTTAAACTCTAACCGAGAGTTAACTCAAATATTAGTACACTTTTCACTTGAGTTAAACCAAATCAAAGCCAATAAAAGTGTTTGTTTGAGAGAAATGAGAAAATTTTTTAATTAAATATAATAATTGTTGAGTGTTTTGTCCGAAGTTTGTATTACTAACCGATAATAACTGATCCAATGGTCTGATAAAGAGAGGCTAGTCTTACATCTGAGGCCGATTGACAATAATTTATTGCACTTAAGTTGAGTCCAAATTCAAATCCAAAACGTATAGCGCTTTTGTGTTTTGTGGATATCGGTGTCAACTGATAATCAAGACAAATGACTCGATCAGATCCACCTCTGGATTAATTCTAATCGCTTTTTGGGCCTCAATTCTAGCCCAACAACAATTAGATCTCCGGATAGGGCTTTGGGTTACACTTTAATGACATAATTTGTGATTTATTTGACACAGAATTTGCATCCAATCCATCGAAAAGTCTAAAAACTAATGAATAGAATCAAAGACTCGAAAAACTGAATCATTTTTGCGGCAAATTTAATGATTAGTGCATTTGTGCGACCAATCGAGTGAACGACTGAACGACTCGTCAATCGAGAAGTGGAAGGAATCGACTGAATGTGACTGAATATGAGCAACAAAAATATGATAACCATTGTTATGCTAATAAGTATTCGTCAATTGAACCAAATATTTCTAATACAGTGTTCTCAGTGTCTGATCGGTGAGAGACTGAACTGCGATTCCATTGAATTCAGTTCGGAATCGGTAGTTCTGGTCTATTCGCCAGTCGTTCCTCATCTGGAGTAATGAATTGTGTTTGGCTTTGGGTCGGGTTTGGGTCAGCCGTTCGACAAATTCAGAATAGCCTCCACTGAAGAGTGCGTTTCCTCATAATTGTTTAGTAATTACACGCATCACAGACTCGACCGGAGAGTATAGTATAGAACAGTATAGTTGAAAAAAGTTGGAAACCTTTATGTTTTGGCTCTTTTGATGGCAGACAAGAGTTTGGCTCACAGTTTGCGAAATGACAAACAAGTCTTGGTATGACTTATGTGCGACCGATTCAATGAAATAAATTTTTATGCCATTTGATTCACTATTGATCACAGAATCCAATTGTCGGACAAAACCTTTTTTTCTAAGCAAACCATTTGCCCTCAAAAACCACTTCAGATTCCGATCGATAAGACTTTGAATTTCTTTCAGCGATTACCGGATCTTATTATCGTCTGGAAACTGCCTCCGAGTCTGGGCTCGAGTCCTAAACCTAATTGAGTTCATTCATGTCTTGGTTTCAAATACAAAAACTTAATTAAGTCTCAAAGATTGAGTCAAAACGAACGGGAGTTGGACTCAGACTCGGACCGGACCTCATCGGTAGTGAACTATCACTAAATGCCATTTCATAAGTGGAAGGTATGATCGCAAACAACTTGTTTGGCACAAAATTGACTACAATTACCATTTATTACAATACATCTCTCTTTCAATCGACCCATTCATCAAACTTTAAAGAGTGAAGAGAATTGAGTTAATTCTGGTATTCAGAGAACCGTTTATTATGAGTCATAGAAAGCAGTAATTCTTGGCTTCCAATAAACACTAGTTATGATTGAATGGAGTGAAAACAGAAACACAAATATAACTCGTTTTCAATCGAAATATATTGACTTTAACTCCAAGACTAAGGAATATTCAGTGAAGTTATGATTGTGTTTAAGGCCTTTCATAATAATCCTATTTTAGTAATTATATAATAAATGAAAAGATGAAGAAAAATGTTCACTCAATAGTGAATAAGTGAGAAGTAATTACTTCTCATGACATCAAACTTTGGACTCAAAACAGGAGCGCTCGTGAGTGTCGACCCCTTTCCCCGTCGGCCCCGCATTAGGCCGTAAAGTGATAACAGAGCGAAGGGTTGAGACGTCAATGGAATCGGAATGACATGAAAACGACATCGAGTGTTGTCGGGGAGAGACCGGAGAGACCGGAGAGACCGAGAAAGATGTCAATTATTGATTTTATACTATTTTCAGATAATAATTCTCTGCTTATGACAACAGAGACAACGATAAGTGCTTTTCCGCATCAATGAAATCAAGACTTGTTTTTATCGCCAACTCTTACGAAATGATTATTATATATGTCTTACAAAAAGCCTCACTTATTATACATTCGCTGAATATATTAGAAAAGATTCGGATTTCATATTTCACTACAAATCGTATCAAATATATTGAATTTGGCTCTCATTTGACTCTTTCTTCCAAATGATTCGGATTTTGCTTTTAATTCAATTCAAATCATCAATAGTTATGTTTTATAACATATAAAGACTGATCTATTAATTCTTTGAAACATAACTCATTTGATATGATATTCTCAGTAATAAAGCAATAAAAATAATGTCAAAACCGATTGAGAAAAACAATATTTTCGAAGTGAAGGATAGCTTTTGTTCGCCGTTTGATGTCTTCGAAGCGAAAGAACCAGTTATTACATATTTGTTGGCAGAGATCGGAGACTATGACTTGTTTTCGATGCAATTGATTGACAAACGAATTAAAAATCGCCGAATCGGTTGAGTTCAGCAAATTGTGAGCAATGCTATGAATTTAACGAATCACTGGCTGTCTGTCAATGGATTTGATTGTTGTGACTGAAGTGGGACTGAAGTACAGCTGCATTACTGATCAACAGAATTGCAGAATCGGTGAACAGATTAGAAACCGATTCCGAGACTGCTTTCAAATGAAGTCATAACTAGAATAGCGCTGACCGTAGAATAACTTTGTCCTCGGATTAACTCAACTCGAGCTCCGAGTCCTCCGCACAACACTTGACTCGACTCAGAGATTCGGATATATATATAAATGAAAATCTGTGTTCTCAGG